>CM053027.1:256226354-256255204 GCA_028564925.1 Lithobates sylvaticus | reverse complement strand
CCTTTAAATTTCGTACCTGGGGGGTGTGTATAGTATGCCTGTGAAGGGGCGCATGTTTTCTGTGCTTAGAACTGTCCCTGCACAAAGTGTCATTTTTGCAGGAAAAAAAGCTATTTAAAATCACTCGCGGCTAATGAATTGCCGGTTCCGGTAACACAGAGAACAGTCATTCATTGAAAGTCATTGATAAAAAAAAAAAAAGTCATTGATAAAAAAAAAAAAGTCATTGATAAAAAAAAAAAAGCGTGGGGGTTCCCCCAAATTCAATTACCATGCCCTTCAGGTCTGCTATGGATATTAAGGGGAACCCCGCTTTAATTTTTAAAAAAATGGCGTGGGTTCCCCCTCAAAAGCCATACCAGACCCTTATCCGAGCACGCAACCTGTCAGGCTGCAGGAAAAGAGGGGGGACGAGAGCGACCCCCCCTCCCTCCTGAACCGTACCAGGCCACATGCCCTCAACATTGGGAGGGTGCTTTCGGGGTCTGTGACCCCTCAAAGCACCATGTCCCCATGTTGATGGGGACAAGGGCCTCGTTCCCACAACCCTGGCCATGGTTGTGGGGGTCTGCGGGCGGGGGGCTTATCGGAATCTGTAAGCCCCCTTTAACAAGGGGACCCCCAAATCCCGCCCCCCCCCCCCCTGTGTGAAATGGTAAGGGGGTAATTACCATTTCACCAAAAAAGTGACAAAAATGGTAAAAATGACAGGAGACGGTCTTTGACAATTCCTTTATTAAAACCTTCTTTCTTCTGGTCTTTCTTCTTCCTTTCTTCATCCTTTGGTTTCTTCATCTTCTTCTTCCATCTTCTTCTTCCTCCGATCCACTTCTTCTTGCTCTGGTCTTCTCGTCCGGCATCTTCTTCCACGGCGTCGGCGTCTTTTCTTGGGCCGTTCTGCGCAATGGGAGGCTCCCGCTGTGTGAGGCTTCGCTGCGTCTGACAGCTCTTTTATAACTGAGGGCAGGGCCACCTGGTGACCCCGCCCCCCTCTGACGAAGAAGACGATGGAAGAAGATGGAAGAAGATGTTAGAAGATGGAAGAAGAAGATGTAGAAACCGAAGGACGAAGAAAGGAAGAAGGAAGACCAGAAGAAAGAAGATTTTAATAAAGGAATTGTCAAAGACCGTCTCCTGTCATTTTTAAAATTTTTGTCACTTTTTTGGTGAAATGGTAGGGGTAGTTTTGTACCCCTTACCATTTCACACAGGGGGGGCGGGATCTGGGGGTTCCCCTTGTTAAAGGGGGCTTCCAGATTCCAATAAGCCCCCCACCCGCAGACCCCCACAACCAATGGCCAGGGTTGTGGGGACGAGGCCCTTGTCCCCATCAACATCACAGACCCGCAAAGCACCCTTCCAATTTTGAGGGCATGTGGCCTGGTGTGGTTCAGGGGGGGGGGGCGCTCTAGTCCCCCCTCTTTTCCTGCGGCCTGCCAGGTTGCGTGCTCGGATAAGGGTCTGGTATGGATTTTGAGGGGGACCCCACGCCATTTTATTTTTTTTGGCCGGGGTTCCCCTTAAAATCCATCCCAGACCTGAAGGGTCTGGTATGGATATTTAGGGGGAACCCAACCCCACGTCATTTTTTTTTTTATTTAAAGCGGGGTTCCCCTTAATATCCATAGCACACCTGAAGGGCCTGGTAATTGAATTTGGGGGAACCCCCACGCTTTTTTCTTTTTTTTTATCAATGACTTTCAATGAATGACTGTTCTCTGTGTTACATAGCTTTTTTTCCTGCAAAAATGACACTTTGTGCAGGGACAGTTCTAAGCACGGGAAACATGCGCCCCTTCACAGGCATACTATAGACACCCCCCAGGTACGAAAGTTAAAGGAATATTACACTTTTATTGTTTCACTTTAAGCATTATTAAAATCACTGCTCCTGAAAAAACGTCCATTTTAAAAAAAAAAATTTGCATTGATACATGTTCACTGGGGCAGGACCCAGGTCCCCAAACACTTTTTATGACAATAACATGCATATTAGCCTTTAAAATTAGCACTTGAGATTTCTCCCATAGACTTTTACAGGGTGCTTGCGGCTTTTTCGAATTTGCCGCGAACACTCCAAATTGTTCGCTGAATAGGCGAACAGGCAATGTTCGACTCGAGCATGAGTTCGACTCAAACTCCAAGCTCATCCCTAGCAGTGACCTGTACTTGATTGGACATAGTACAAAGAAAGTGTATAGACAAAAGACAGGAAATGCATATGAGGGGCAACGAAACACCCCCATGGATATGTCATGAGCCATATTAAGCTATATTTTCACTGCCAATAATGATAAGCTAAAAAGTATATTTGAAAATATTGTGTTAAATCAGTGTAAATGTGGATTAGATAGTGATCATAAATGTCCTTTTAAAAAACAAAGCTACTCTAAATTGTTTGCTAGTAAATGAAGATCATATTGTTCATTGTTGATCTGCAACAATAACTACATACAATTAAAGTTGCACTCAAGGGTAGTATTAAAAAACAACATATTTAAGAAATTAAAAGTACTTTTCTTATACAAACCTAAATTGTGACTTAATATAGTTAAAAATTTTAAATATTTTTTTATGAATTAGAACCTGTGCTTTAATTCCTCTCTATGTAGAGAGAAGGCGTTACAAAATATTTACAATGTGAAGAAAGAATGGTGACTACATAGATCTTCATGTAGTTATAATAACAAAACTGTATCTGTATCTGTTATTCAGCAGTGAAGGGACTCATAGACCTTTTCTGATCTCCCCACACAAATTCAATAAACATGTATCAAAAATTTACTGGATTTACCACCATCCCACCAGAAGATGGTTTAAACATTCTCATTTCTACGTATCCAAACAATCAGGGGGATTTAATAAACTATTTACAACAGTTTATTGGTGGTATGGCCACTTTAAGAAGTCTGGTGCCTAATTTATGAAAGGCTTGTGACAGGTTCCTTAAAGAGGAGGGCCACCCTTAAAAAAAAATTACATTAACATTCTTAAAAATATATAAAAAAAACATTTTTAAAATATAATTTTTTTTTTACTCACTAGAAACCCCTGTTGCTAGGCAGTCTTCCTAATCTGCCTCTTCCTATTCCGCAGCGTTGTTTCTTCAATTCATCCTCCTCGGCGAGCAGCCCCGTTGTCTTGTGTCCCAGGAAACAACGGGGCCATTCACAAAGCACCGTGCGGCTCGCGCATGCGCAGTAGGAAACGGCCAGTGAAGCCGCAAGGCTCCACTGCCTGTTTCCCTTAGTTAAGATGGCGGTGCCGGCAGCCGATCCGATGAACGGATCGGCCTTGGGGGGCCAACCTCGCGGGCTCGATGGACAGGTAAGTGTCCTTATTAAAAGTCAGCAGCTACAGTATTTGTAGCTGCTGACTTAAAAAAAAAAAAAAAAGTCCGGAACACCCCTTTAAATTGTTTGTTACCCCTAAAAGTCATATTTTTGATATGTGCCTGCTGTGCCATGTACTTGTATGGAAAACTATCCTGTTCTCTTTGTACTGCTTCCTTTATGTGAAATCTTTGGTGTTCCTTTAAATTCCTCTGCTTTCATATTAAAAACTGACCACACTAAGCAGTAGAACACACTGTGGTCAGTTCTCTAGCTATGCTGGGAACTCAGCGTGCTCTCCTCCAATGATCAGACTTGTCTTGACACACCCCTCCTGCACAGCCATTCACTGGGATGTTCAGTGTATTGCTGTTTCTTCTCCCCTCAGCTCTGATGCAGCTGAGAACAAACAGGAACAGAGGAATTGTGATCACTTATAAAAAAGGGGGGGAAGGGTATTTATATCTATACACAAATATTTTGCCTTTTTAATTTTAAAGAAAATGGGTTGTTTTACAAGGACATTGTTTACACATGCAACAGATCCAGGCAGCTTTTAGAATGTGTCACTATGGGGTTTATTTACTAAAGGCAAATCCACTTTGCAATATAAGTGCATTTGGAAGTGCAGTCGCCGTAGATCTGAGGGGGACATGCAAGGAAAATCAAAAACAGCATATTTGCTTGCACATGATTGGATGATAATATCAGCAGTGATTCCCCTCATTTCAGATCTCCCCCTCAGATTTACAGTAACTGCACTTCCAAGTGCACTTGTAGTGCAAAGTGGATTCTACACGGTTTAGGAGATATTTGCCAAAAGACAGGCACCGCTGTCTACGGCGCATGCGCCGTAGACAGCGGCATGCAGGTGCACTGAGTGCACCACTGTCAACCGCGATATGCCGCGAGTGGCGGCTCCCGTGCATGCGTGGGAGTGACGTCATTGCGGCTCCATTGAATGACAGCGCCGGAGCTGCAAGACCCACCAAGAAGATGGAGGCTCCGTACACAAGGGGACATTGGTGACTTCGCTGGCTCCTGTGTTAGGTAAGTGACACATACTTGACTACTATGCAATGCATAGTAGTCCATTATGCTTTACCTTTGCAGGGAAACAAAAGGAAGTAAACCTATCAGGGTTTACTTCCTCTTTAATATATTTTTTTTTTTTTTTTTACCTACTGTGACCATAGCAGTACGGTACCATAGTGACATTATAATACTCTGGGGAGGTGATCAGAATTGGTGTTTTTTTTTTTTTTACACACTATCATTGCTTATGGCATCCATTCATCCAGTGTGTACTGTTGTGAAGCTGTGATTGACCACAGCTATCACATTGTAGATATTCATTGTGATTGGCTTAGGCTGTACCGTGTGTTCACTATGACCTATCACAGAAATTAACACAATACAATGGCTGTGAATGGAAGCTATTCATTGTGTACACTTGCCATCTGCTGTGATCACATGGTACCAGCAGCTGCCTGGTACACTGATTTATTATCTTCTGTGTCCAGTGGGCAAGCTGGTGACAGATTGTACCGCAGCATGGCCCAATCCTGGGAGGACATCATATGATGTCCACCCAGGATGGCAGCACTTCCCCTCAGCCGTCATTCTATTATAGGCTGGGTAGGAAGTGGCCTTACAGAGAGGCGTACAGAGAGAGGCCAAAGCACACAGAGTGGGACCTCAAATATGTGCACTGCACCTTACCTGTCACTAGATGCTAGAAAGTTGTGTGCCAATAGCGACCTAGCAATCAACGACAGAGCTGAACATACTTAGAACTTTTAGCATGCTAACGGCTATGGAATCCTACTTTCGAAATTGAGAAGCCCCCAGTTTTAAAATTGTTAGTGGATTGAAGGATGTGTTCTAGCTGCAGTGTCTGGCAGGAGACAATTAGTAGAGTTTGAAAAGACAACCAACTATAAAAGCAGCTTTCGGAAACATACCTTGCTTTAAAATGCAACAGTCAAGCTGATGGAAGGCAAAATCTGACAGAGGTTTCTGTAATGTGGTTACCGAATGTAGCTTGAGGTACATTTTCGACAGCTACTGATACGAGTGTTATATTGTTTACTTCTCACACTCTGCTAATCACCTTCTGCCAGACAGTGCAGTTGGAACACATCCTTCTCTGATGATTTTGTGCTAGATCTTTCTGTCATGTACATGAATTTGTCGCATGTCACACCGTTTGTTTCATAGGTGTGCGGCAGAATTTTAAAAAGTGTCGGCGACATTCTTTTATGAATTCCAATGAATGCACCTATGTTGTGATACTTTAGACATAAGTAGGCCTGTTGACGTCTCCCAGGAAACTGATCGTCTATGCTTTGACTTCACTGTAGACTTGGCTGTCAGAAAAATGTTCCAAAAAGTTCCGCAAGTATACAGCAGAAAGGGTTTTTCTTTATATGAACTATGCGAGCTCCAAACATGTTTATTTCATTCACAAAATCAATTTCAGCTGCATCACTTATTGGAGCCTCTCCAGCCATACCTTCAGCCCCTGACCTCGAGCTGACCACACAGTGGACCTTAAATAGGGTGCATCACATATTATAGCAACAAACAGTAAACAATTGCACATCTATTGCATTTCTCATAAATCTATAACTATGGTATATCTATATATTTTTCCATTAATCAATATATAAATTAAATGGTCATTAAAGTGGAGTGCCCACAAAAAAAAAAAAAAAATTAAAAGTCAGTAGCTACAAATACTGCAGCTGCTGACTTTTAATAATCGGACACTTGCCTGTCCCGGGGTCCAGCGATGCGGGGGAACGAGACCCCCCCTCGTTCCCCGCTCCGCTCGCGGCGCCGGCATTCTTAATGTGGGAACCCGGCTGTGGCTTCACAGCCGGGCACCCACTGCGCATGCGCTCGCGGCGCCGTGTGCCGTGATCAGTGATGTAAGTAACTGAGTTAAAATAAACTGAGTTACCTAACGCAGTTACTTTAGAGGGTAACGAGTAATCTAACTGATTACTTTTCCCCTCATGGTAACTCAGTTCCCATTACTTTGGCTTAGTTACCCCAATTACATCTACCGCCACTAGATGGCAGTAGTGTAATTCCGGTGTCCTGCCGAAAAAGTTCCCCCGCCGGATAAGGACCCCCTGTACTGCGGAGGCGCAGGGCTTGCGCAGTACGAAGGACTACGGAGCTTCCGAAAATTGCCGAACCTAAACAGCTCTGAGTAAACTCTACACCGCGCAGGTGCAGTTAACATGTAATTGTACGAGGCGATGCCGCACACTCCTGATGCTCGTGCTACTCTGCAAGAGGCGTCTATCGTGTAACTAAGGGGCGGGTCTAGTATTACTGTAACCAAGGGACGCATTTATTATTATTGTTATATATCGAGCTCTGCCCATTAATTTAACATTCACCCTCTTCTGTAGCCATCCGCCCCTTACACGATATAATAATAATAGACCCGCCCCTTACACGATATAATAATAATAGACCCGCCCCTTACACAATATAATAATAATAGACCCGCCCCTTGCTTACACGCTATAACAGATCTGCCCCTTGGTTAGAGTAATAATAGAGCAGCCCCTTGGTTACATGATATATAACAATAATAATAAAAGCGCCCCTTGCTTACAGTAATACTAGACCCCCCCCCCCCTTAGTTACACGTATAGAATATTTAAAAAAAAAAGTCAGTTACTTTTCTGCGTAACTAATTACTTTTCCAATGTAGTAACTGAGTTACTAACGCAATTACTTTTTGGGAGAAGTAATTTGTAACTTAACTAATTACTTTTTTAAAGTAAGATGACCAACACTGGCCGTGATTCGACGCTCACTCAATCTGGGATGACAGGTCACAGATGACTGTGCGGCGCCTACAGGAAGTGACGTTTAGCCCGGGCAATGAAGGTGGCAGACTACGAGGGACCCCCTAGCAACAGGCATTTAGAGGTGAGTAAAAAAAAAATTTTTTTCCAATTATTTTATTTATTTATTTTTTATGAATTTTAAGCAACATTTTTTTTTTTTGGTCGCAACCCCACTTTAAATATTGACATGGTTAATTACCCTCCCTTTACATATACAGTATATTTGTTTGTTTTTGTTTTTTTTTTCAGTAAAATAAATTAAGTAAATTAAGTGAAAAAGCGCAGTAAACATCTAATCAGTAGAATGGAATAACCTACAAAATAACATTCCAAGCAACTTTGTAAAAACAGGGCAAGAAGACTAGTAAGAAGGTCACTGAGAGACCCAAGACTATTGTGAGGATGTTGGAGGCCTGAGAATGTACAGCCTGTGGATACAACTGTTGCCTAGATACTTTATCAGTTTTAGCATCATGGAAGAGTAGCAAAAAAAAAACACTGTTAACTAAAATTCACTCTAGCCATGTGCACTGCCAAAAAATTCATTTGTTTTGTCTTTGTTTCATTCGCTTTTTTTTGTTTGTTTTTTGGGTCATTTGTTACGATACAAATTTGTTATTTTAACAATTTGCAGACCAGCCGCCGTCATTATACTGGGGCAGGTCGACATGTTCCCACGAACCGCTGTAGCTGTATGTCGGCCCTTTAAGCGGGGATAACAGGCCCACTGCACTGTGGGGGTGCCGATGCGTGTGGCTGGCAGTCAGGACGACCGTTGGCCATGAGCGAATGCAGACACGAGAGCCAGAACAGGGACGTGTGTGTGTAAACACACAAATCCCTTTTCTGTGAGGAGAGACAGATTGTGTGTTTCTACTAGCTATAAACAACGATCTGTCATCTCCTCTAGTCAGTCCCCTCCCCCTACAGTTAGAACACATACTGAGGGAACACAGTTAACCCCTTGATCGCCCCTAGTGTTAACCCCTTCCCTGCCAGTGACATTTACACAGTAATCAGTGCATTTTTCTAGCACTGATCGCTGTATAAATGTCAATGTTCCCAAAAATGTGTCAAAAGTGTCCGATGTGTCCGCCATAATAACACAGTCCCAATAAAAATCACTGATCACTACATTACTAAAATAATAATAAAAATGCCATAAATCTTTCCCCTATTTTGTAGACGCTATATTATATATTTATTATAGCAAAAAAGTACAAAATATTGTGTTTTATTCAAAATTGACGCTCTTTTTTGTTTATAGCGCAAAAAATAAAAAGCACAGAGATGACCAAATACCACCAAAAGAAAGCTCTATTTGTATGAAAAATAGGACGTCAATTTTGTTTGGGTACAGTGTCGCACGACCGCGCAATTGTCAGTTAAAGCGACGCAGTGCCGTATCGCAAAAAAAAATGGCCTGGTCATTGAGCAGCCAAATCTTCTGGGGCTGGAGTGGTTAAATGAATTCGAAAATTCTAAATCTGAAAATGTAGAATCCGAAAATTCTGAAATTCTAAAATTTGTCAATTTAAAAATCCCAAAAATGTGGAAATTTGAAAGAACGAAAATCCAAAAATAAGAACGAAAATCCAAAAATTTGAAAATCCGTAATATTAACACACTAACTAACTAATAATAACTAACTATTAAATTCTAGGTATAGGAATTTCCTTTCAAATTTAGCTGTTAGTGAACATAACAAATACAAATTTACCATATATACTCGAGTATAAGCCGAGTTTTTCAGCACATTTTTTTGTGCTGAAAATGCCCCCCTCGGCTTATACTGGAGTCAAGCACTTTTCTGCAGCAGAGAATGACATTTTCTGACCCGACTTTGGGGCCCCGTATGTCGGGCCACTTGGTGCCAGGAACCCCAAATTTGGCGTGCAAACCCAGAGGAACTAGCAGTACAACACATCCATATTTGGGGTTCCTAGCACTAAGTGAACCCGAGATACGGGGCCCAAAATTCGGTTTGGAAAATGTAATTCTCTACTGCAGAAAAGTGCTTGACATTTTCCGAACCGACTTTGGGGCCCCGTATCCCATATAAGTCGGTCAACTGTGTCTATCTGCAGCAATGTCATTTCGGGACCCTTTGAGTCCAGAGACCCAAATTTTGGCTGCAGTTAGGGGGCATTTAGGAACCCTTAACTACCAAGTTTGAAGTTCAGGGGACCTATGGCTGCAAATGGGCACACTGAGGCATGCAAATTGGCACAGTGAGGCTGCAAATAGGCATTGTTGACCCTCTTTTCCACTTACAGTAGCTGCACATTTCTCACCCTAGGCTTATACTCGAGTCAATACGTTTTCCCATTTTTTTTGTGGTAAAATTAGGTTTCTCGGCTTATATTCGGGTCGGCTTATACTCAAGTATATACAGTATGTGAAGTTACAAATTATCCTAAATAACCAATGCTGCACCTAAACGAATGGAACGTATCAAATTAATAATAAAACGCTTTTATTATTATTATTATTATTATTTTTTTTTTTTTATTATTATTAATTCGTTACGTTCCATTTGTTTAGCTGCAGCATTCGGTATTTTGGATAATTCGTAACTTCGAATAAATTTATATTCATTAGGTTCACTAACAGACAGATTTGAAAGGAAATTCCAATACCTAGAATTTAATAGTTAGTAATAGTTATTATTAGTTAGTTACTTCAGATTTTCAAATTTTGGGGTTTTTCTAATTTTCTGATATTAGCTCTTATTTTCAGATTTTCAGTATTTTGAATTTTCTAATTTTCAATCTTATTTTCGGATTTTCAAATTTCCGGATTGTCGGATTTACGAATTTCCGAATTTTCTAATTTTTGATTTTTGGATCATCCAATTTTCGAATTTCCAAATCTTCTAAATTTTCAGATTTTCGAATTTCAGAAAAGCGCGTTAAACAGGTTCTTGTTAAATCAAATATTTCTAAATTAAGAAATTAGTCGAAAAACGAATTTGGAACAAAACGAATTGCACATATCTAATTCACATCACATCACATCACCTTGTCACAGGACACCTAGGAAACTTTGAAGTCAGATGGAAGAAGGACATTTCCTATAAAACTAAAATTGAGCTTTCTGGTCATCAAACCAAACTTATTTTGGTGTATGTAATAAACACACCATGCCCCTTGTGAAGGTAGTGGCAGCATCATGCTGTGGGGGTCAATTCTATGCAAATGGACCTTTATGCATGGGTTCATACTAGCGTGATCTCAGAGATCGCATGGGATTCGCACTCGCACTGTATGGCTGGACTTGCATTGGATTCGCACAGAAAATAGTGCAGGGACTTGTTTTTCCCCACACTAGAATCGGATCGCATGGGTGTTCTCACCTATGTGATCCGATTCCTGTGTGAGTTCACAGTTCTTGCTGCTATCTGTGAACTAAACTGGGGGTGTCATTAACTTTGTTAATGACACCCGCAGCGGATCGCAGAAGACAATGTGAACTGCCTGCGATAGAGGAGAGATGTGGGAACCAGCACTATTTTTAAGTTACTTATAATTGCCAATAGAATATTTGGTTAGTTGTGTGTGGCAGCTAGGGATGGGCCCGGTGTTCGATTCGAACCCACGTTCGAATCGAACATCGGGCAATTGACCGCTCGTCGAGCCCAGAACTATTTGGGCCGTTTGAATCAAATTTGTGTGATGCGAACGGCCCACAATGCACTGCGCCAGTCGCAGTGCATTGCTGGCTGATGATTGGCCAAGCATGCACTGTGACCCTGCATGCTTGGCCAATCATAGAGCCAGCGGCGAGGAGAGCAATAATTGGCCACAGGCAGGATGCCTGTGGCCAATTATAGCTCAGGGGGTTTAGTACACGCCGCACACTATATAAGGCCGCCGCGCCGGCGGCCTCGTGTAGTGTGTTGCAGCGTTAGGAACATGACGGTGTCAGTGACATTATTCATTCTGCTGAGTCTGACATTATCTGCTGTGATTCTGGGGATTAGTGTAGTGTGTGCGTGCTGTTAGTACAGCATTGCAGTATCACATTAAACCACCTTTACCCTTCTGGCCTGTTGAGTCATCTAAGGCAGCCATCTGTGGCTAATGAATTGCTGGCTTTGCTGCGTCTGACAGGTCTTTTATAACGGAGGGCGGGGCCACCTGGTGACCCCGCTCCCTCTTATGCACGGGGACGTCATGGGGACTTCCCTATGGCTTTCCCCATGACGTCAGAGGAGGGCGGGGTCACCAGGTGGCCCCGCCTTCCGTTATAAAAGACCTGCCAGACGCAGCAAAGCCTCACACAGCGGGAGCCTCCCATTGCACAGAGCGGCCCAAGAAGAGTCGCCGACGCCATGGAAGAAGATGCAGGACGAGAAGACCAGAGCAAGAAGAAGCGGATCGGAGGAAGAAGAAGATGAAGAAGAAGAAGATGGAAGAAGATGCCGGAAGAAGAAGATGAAAAAACCGAAGGATGAAGAAAGGAAGAAGGAAGAAGACCAGAAGAAAGAAGATGAAAGAAGATTTTATTAAAGGAATTGTCAAAGACCGTCTCCTGTCATTATTACCATTTTTGTCACTTTTTTGGTGAAATGATAGGGGTACTTTTGTACCCCTTACCATTTCACACAGGGGGGGGCGGGATCTGGGGGTCCCGCAGACCCCCACAACCAATGGCTAGGGTTGTGGGGAAGAGGCCCTTGTCCTCATCAACATGGGGACAAGGTGCTTTGAGGGGTCACAGACCCCCAAAGCACCCTCCCAATGTTGAGGGCATGTGGCCTGGTACGGTTCAGGAGGGCCGCTCTCGTCCCCCCTCTTTTCCTGTGGCCTGCCAGGTTGCATGCTCGGAGAAGGGTCTGGTATGGATTTTGAGGGGGACCCCACACCATTTTTTTTTTTTGGCCTTGGGGTTCCCCTTAAAATCCATCCCAGACCTCAAGGGTCTGGTATGGATTTTGAGGGGGACCCCACGCCATTTTTTTTTATTTTGGCCGGGGTTCCCCTTAATATCCATAGCAGACCTGAAGGGCCTGGTAATTGAATTATTTTTTTTTATTTTTTTATATTTTTTTTTATCAATGACTTTCAATGAATGACTTTTTGTTACGGAGCCGACAATTCATTAGCCGCGAGTGACTTTTTTTCCTGCAAAAATCACTTTGTGCAGGGACAGTTCTAAGCATTTCAATTCTATCCGAAAATTAACAAGCCTCCGCTTGATCCCCACCAGCCGGGCAGTTCCTTGCCCTAGGAGACGGTCCTGCGTGTACTGTGGGCATAAGGAGAAGATATTCGTTACTCTCATCACGGCAATGCCTTTTTTCGGCGTGTGGCCGCCATGAAATCCTGGCCACGACCACGAATTTGGCCGGGCCACTTTGGTGCCTGCAAGACGCTGAATCTTAGTGGCCCAAAACCTTCACGAACCTCTATTGCTTCCTGCGCGACTACAGGAGCACCTCCTGTGTCTGCTGCACAAGGCATCCTTCCTGCTGCAGACTACAGACTTGTGTAAGCTGCACAGGTTGCTGCTTGGCTGAATGGCACTTTTCTTTACAGATTTTCACCATCCTTCGGTCGGCTCATATTACCATACCCTGCTTGCTATTCTGCCGCTGGACTACAGACTCCATACCTCCTGGTTCCCCTGCACAGATCTTCCAGCCCTCTACCGCTTATCAGCCACGCACTTGGCCGATCTCCTGTCTTCCCTAGTCACGGGGGCCCGCCCGAATCCAGGGGTTTACGAATTGGCACGCTCCCTGCAATTACGGGCTCTGCCTTTGGTACCGTGCACCTTATCGGGCAACCTTCTAAAGGACTGCAGGGCATACCCATGTACTGACACAGTGTAAACCAGGAATAGAGGGCGTGCAAGACACTAGACCTGGCCCAACAGGCTTGCTGAACCCCGGTGGTTCCTGTCCCGGAGAGCCCAATGGAGGATAGATTCTCCATGGACAGATTCATTGTCGAATTGAACCACAGGCAGATGGCCGAACTCGCAATCTACCCCATGAAAGGCATCCCCCGAAGACCAAAAACTGAGACCGCAAGCAGTCTTCATCAAGGAGATTGTAAGGCTATGCATCCGAAATCCCCGCCAATATCGTATCTGACCCGAGGGGTGCAATTTACGTCCAGGTTCTGGAGGGCTCCTCTGCTTACCATCCCAGACCAACGGTCAGACCGAACGTACCAACCAGACCTTGGAACAGTGAGGGGGCTGCGATGCTACTCATGTTTTTCTCAAGATAAACTGGGACCTCTTGCCGAGTTTGCATACAATAACTCTGTTCATTCTGCAGACATTAACAACCAGTCCCCAGTCCTTAAGCACTTTTTTTCAAATTACTGGGTTTCATGCGTCTCCCCTGTTCCCTTTGTACAACAGCATCCCAGAGTGCTCCGTGCCAGCAGCCCAGGACCAAATTCTGCCCCTGAATTTTTTCAGGACCAATAACAAGGTACTTCTGGAGGACCGATACTGAACGGACTCAGGAACGAAACAGGCGATATTTGACAATTGAGGAGTCATCCTGGAGGGGACCTCAACAAATCGAAAGCCGGGGAGACTTGGTTTGCTGTCCACCCAAAACCTGAAACTGGCGTGTCCTTCCAAGAAGTTGGGGCCAAAGTTTGTGGGGTCCTTTTTCCTGTAACTAGAAAAATCAATAATGTGGCGTACGAGTTAAAACTGCCTGACTCTTTCAGGAATCCACCCAGTCATTCCACGTTGCCCTCCGAAAAAACCTTCAACTCCCGGATCCCTTTGCTAGCCGGAACACCGGCCCCTGAACCTGTGCTTATCGATGGCGAGGAGGAATTTGAAGTAGAAACTATTGTGGGACTGCTCCGTGGAAGAGATATGGCCAGGTTCAATACTTGTACGAAAGTGGAAGGGCTACGGGCCGGAAGAGAATTCTTATTTGTTTGGGAGCCAGAGGCTAACATCCATGCCCAGAGGCTTAATTTCGGCCTTCAAGAGAGCCAATCCAAGTAAGTGGGCCCAGTTGGGCATCCGGAGGCTGCCCATTGGCCCCCACGGGGGGCGCAATGTAAGCAAATTTTTATTAAGTTTTCCAACCTCCAGCGGGACGAAGCAAGGTCCCAACAGTGGTCTCCAGAAGCTCAATCTGCCTTTTCAACATTAAAGGATTCCCCGTCTCAGAACCCGGACCTGCACTGCGCCCTTACACATAGAGGTCGACGCAATAGGGCAATCCTCTCCCAGTGCAAGGCACGGCGCGCAGGTGGCGCGCTGTCCGAAGCAGAGAGAAATTACATGTCGGGATAGAGAGCATTGGCCGTCAAGGCCGCGCGAGGCTCTCCTGGCGCATCCTTCCTGGTCTACACGCCATAAGAGCGCTATTTAAACCAAACCCAGACCCTGTTGCCCTAGATGCTGCCGATCAACAGCGTTCCCTGTTGTGCTCTGTTTACCTTGCAAAACCTGATTCACCAGATTTTCATCCCTGCATGAAAACCTGGCTTGTCTCTGACTCTTCTGAGTCCACAGTTCTGCCTGCACCCGACCCCAGGTAACTTCTCTTCTGCATGAGGACTTCTATCCGAAATTTGGATGCCTCCGCTTTGATACCTGAGTTCTGCCCGTCTGTGTTTGACCCTGTCCTGTTTGCCGCCCTGAAACCCGCCTGCACATTACCTGCCACTTGCTGCCTGCAAGACCGCTGATCTTCTCCTTTTGGGTGGCTAAAGGACTGCTCGAGGTACCACTACAGGACACCCCCTTCCTCCTTGTGTTTGCTGCACATTACCTGCTTGCTTCATTTTTTTCAAATTACGGGTTTCACCCCCTGTTCTTGTCCAACAGCATCCCTGCTTCAGGAGACGATACAGGACTCAGGAACGAAACAACCTCCTAAAGCCGGAGACATTGGTTGGCTGTGTCTGCTGGCACAGTTACCTGCTTCCGGATCCCTTGCTAGCCCGGAACACCGGCCTCCTGAACCTGTGCTTATCGATGGACTACAGGACACCTACCTTGTGTCTTCTGCATCCACAATTTCGGCCTTCCTGCCAATCCAAGTAAGTGGGCCTTCCGGAGGCTCCTGCTGCTGGACTATCCCCAGGAGGAGGACACCCACACATGCGCAATCTGCTGCAGGACATTACCTGCTTGCTTCCTGCCGCTGGACCCTGTTGCCTTGGATACCTGCAAAACCTGGTTCACCTGTCCCTGCTGCAAAGATCTCCAGCCTCTACCTGCTTATGTGTTTGACCCTGCCAGGCACTTTGTGGCTACAGGACACCTCCTTGTGTGCACATTACCTCCCTGCTGCTTGACTACAGGACACCTCCTTGTATCTGCTGGGTTCCCGAACCCTCCTTGTGTCTGCTGGGGTTTACAGGACACCTCCTTGTGGTGGCACATTACCTGCGCTGCCCTGGCTACTGGGATACGTTCTGGCACTCTGCCCCTCTACCTAGCTTATCAGCCAGGCAAGGGTCTGGTATGGATTTTGAGGGGGACCCCACGCCATTTTTTTTTTATTTTGGCCGGGGTTCCCCTTAATATCCATAGCAGACCTGAAGGGCCTGGTAATTGAATTATTTTATTTTTATTTTTTTTATCAATGACTCTTTTTTTATCAATGACTTTCAATGAATGACTGTTCTCTGTGTTACGGGAGCCGACAATTCATTAGCCGCGAGTGATTTTAAATAGCTTTTTGTCCTGCAAAAATGACACTTTGTGCAGGGACAGTTCTAAGCACGGGAAACATGCGCCCCTTCACAGGCATACTATAGACACCCCCCAGGTACGAAATTTAAAGGAATATTACACTTTTATTGTTTCACATTAAGCATTATTAAAATCACTGCTCCTGAAAAAACGGCCGTTTAAAAAAAAAAAGATTTGCATTGATACATGTCCCCTGGGGCAGGACCTAGGTCCCCAAACACTTTTTATGACAATAACATGCATATTAGCCTTTAAAATGAGCACTTTTGATTTTGAACGTTTGCGTCCATTATAATTTATAGGGTTCTAATGTTCGCACAAACTTTAGGTCCGTTCGGGGGTTCTGGTGCGAACCGAACCCGGGGGGTGTTCGGCTCATCCCTAGTGGCAGCATAACAAGCTCTCAAACTGATAGCTCAGTCATACAGATTATACTGGGATTTCTTGCTGGCACCCCACTGCAAGACTTTTCTCTGACATTTGTACAGGTAAAGAAGGATGTAGTTGCCAGGTAGGCACAAACAGCAAAAAAAATGGCAGTAAGTTTCCTTATGCTAATAAAAGTATATTTTTGTTTTGCCTGCCCCAACTATAGAGATTTCCCATCACATCCTGTCCTGACAAATGCCCATTTCTGACTGATTCTCTTTAACAATTCAAAAAATCCAGTGGAAAATGATTTGTAGCTTTGTAGCTCAGGGCCTCTTGTTCAGCGACCCAGGTGTTGGGACCAATACCACAATATAAGGTAGTTGTTGCTAAAATTTCTTTTTAAAGGTTTCCCCCCTCTCCTCCAGCATAACTCATTATTGTCCTGCCAAAGAAAGCATTATTAAAGGTGCCTCTGCCCCATTCCTGCTGATGATGCATAGGGGAAATGTGGCAGTCTGACATAAATCTGCTACTCACTAAGAAGTACACTGATCAGCAATAACTTTATGACAATCCACCTAATACTAAGTAGGTCCCACTTTTTCCATCAGACCTCTGAAGGCAGTTCCTTTATGTCCTGTAAGTTGCGATTTGGGGTCTCCATGGATCAGACTTTGTTTTTTTTCAGCATATCCCACAGATGCTTGATTGGATTGAGAAATTTCAAATTTGAAGGCCAAGTCAACACCTCAAACTGGTTGTTCTGTTCCTCAAACCATGCTGAACAATTTTTGCAGTGTGGGGGCACACAATATTTCAAAGGGGAGTACTTGGTCAGCAACAATGTTTAGGGGTAGGTGGCATGTGTCAAAGTAACATTCACATGAATGGCAGGACCCAAGATTTTCCAGCAGAACATTGTCCAAAGAATCACACTGCCTCCACCGATTTGCCCCTTTCCCTTACCGTTTCCTGGTGACATCTCTTCCTTTCCCAGGTAAGTGATGCACATGCACCTGGCCATCCACATGGTGTAAAAGAAAACATGATTCATTAAACCAGGCTACCTGTGTCATGTACCTGGTGGTAGAGCCTGATCTGAAGAAGAAGACCTCTTTTACAGCTCCAGATCAGGGACCACTGGTAGTGAGACAATGGTCATGAGAGCACAGTGAGATACGAGTAGCCATAGATTGTGCAGCAGATCGAACAGATGAAGAGCAGGTGCTTCACCAGAAAAGGATCAGATTGGCAACACAGCAGATGGCAGCACGAGCAGCAGACCCAGGACTTTGGCAGACAGCAGGCTGGCAGTTGCTTGGCAGGCTAGTGACCGGTCACAGGTGTAGTGTAGATTGGTAACACATGGCAGGTAGATGGCCAGCAAGGACCAGGTAAATAGTGTATGGAATCGAGCAGACAGATAACAAGAAGCATAGTCAGACAAGCCAGGTCAGTAACCGACGGTCAGGTACAGGCATGGACAGCAGGCAGGAGAATGGTCAGGGTAAAGGCAGAGGTCAGCAACAATGGAGCAGGTAGATTAGCAAGAGGCAAGCAGAATCCAAAGACAGGCTGAGGTCAGGACAGGTAGTGTTCAAGCGAGGTCAAGACGAGCTGGGTCAGTCACAGGTATCAAGAACAGAAATGGGCACAGGAACGCAGGAAGAGCTGCAGATCAGACAGCACTGCAAGATGAGCACCCGCAGGCCCAAACATGTGCATCTGTGTGTGCTTTGGAGCTTCACTTGCACTATGGCCAGCCCATCTCTGACAATCCGCTTCCATTGCTCCATGGTCCAGTTCTGGTTCTCCTGTGCCCATTGTAGGCACTTTTGACTGTGCACACAGGTTAGCAAGGGTAGCCTGAATGGTCTACAGCTTCTGTGATGCCCATTCTTTCTGCTTCTAACACATCAACTTCATGGACAAGATGTTTACTTGCTGCCTAACATATCCCCCTGACTTTCAGATATCACTGTAACAAGATAAGTAATGTTATTCACTTAACCTGCCAGTGGTCATAAAGTTATTGTTGATCAGTGTACTGTACATACTCTAACCTAAACCACTAGGTGCAATCATTGGATTTCAGCCAAGAATGTAAATTAAAGAATATACAATATCTGTGTGTCCGCTGACTGGGCTATGCTTCAGGGACTTGCATAACTGTCTTGGCTGTCTAGGTTTGTTCTAATTCCTTATTGTGGTGGTTGTCCACTTTGTGGGGCTTGCTGGCTGTTTTGAGGGTT
The DNA here is from genome assembly GCA_028564925.1 of Lithobates sylvaticus. NCBI lineage: Eukaryota > Metazoa > Chordata > Amphibia > Anura > Ranidae > Lithobates > Lithobates sylvaticus. Next base: position 256,236,688 of record CM053027.1, on the reverse strand, counting down.
TCCCAGCCTGAGGAAGGGCTGTATATTTGCATGCACCTGGTTGGATATTCTTTACAAAGTGAAGCTTTACCATCTTACATTTTATAAACCCAAAAAACTGCGCTGGACATGAACTAGTAAATATAAGCAGCAAACCACATGTGATATACAAAAATCAAAATATAGAAAAAAAGGTCTGCGCTATAAGTGATAAATAAATATCTTGTGTTATTAAACTGAAGACCATGAGTATAGTATAAAACATATGAACCAGTGATGGTCAAGTGAAAAAAATGTAAATTGAATAGAATGAAGAATATAAATAAAACAAATATCAAAAAAACACCACACGTGAATGGCATAAATAGATAAAACAAATGTAGTAGAACATATATACCAAAGCTGATATAAGTAGTGTCAGAATGTAAAGTTTATAAAGTGACAATCAGACAAATAAGTCCACATGAGTGCTGTGCAGGACTGCTGATCAAATCAATTTGACATCCGTATAAAAATGTGACTTTTCATGCGTGATCCCACCACCATCCAGATTTCAGGCTTACCAGATGTTGGAAAAAGGTACACCTGTGGCTATAGCCCAGCCAAGGCCTTTTCCTCTGTGTGTCCTTCCATCCATCAGATCTGAGCGTATATGGCCGTTCCAGCACTACTCGGTCATTCAGAGCCTCCAAAGGAACCCACCTCACCAGGTGGTATACACCCCAAGAGCCGAAAAAGAGGAAGAGGGGAGACCATGGGTAGGATCCAAAAATGTATTAAAAAGACGCCAATGGCGTTTAAACTTCCATAAAGAAAAAATTGTTTTTAAAATTTTGCGGCCGGCCGGCTGCAGTATCACACGCCCGTGCTTGTCCGGGAGGTAGCGCGGTGACGTCAGCACATCACTCCTCCCTACGCGTTTCATCACAGAAATGACGTATTCATGGGGCAAAGTTATTGTTGATCAGTGTACTGTACATATTCTAACCTAAACCACTAGGTGCAATCACTGGATTTCAGCCAAGAATGTAAATTGAAGAATATACAATATCTGTGTGTCCGCTGACTGGGCTCTGCTTCAGGGACTTGCATAACTGTCTTGGCTAGGGATGGGCCCGGTGCTCGATGCGAACCCATGTTCGCATCGAGCACCGGGTGTTCGCTCGCTCGGCGAGCCCACAACTATTTTGGCCGCTCGCATCACGTTCGTGTGATGCGAGCGGCCCCGCAATGCATTGCGGCCGGCGCGGCCGGCGCAGTGCATTGCTGGCTGATGATTGGCCAAGCATGCACTGTGACCCCGCATGCTTGGCCAATCACAGCGCCGGAAACTCGAAGAGCCATAATTGGCTACAGGCAGGACGCCTGTAGCCAATTACAGCTCAGGGGCTTTAGTACACGCCCCCCCCCCCCCCTATAAAAGGCCGCCACGCCGTCTGCGCCGGTCACATGCTGTTCCGGCGCAGATAGAGCAGAATAGTTCTGTGACACTCTGCTGGATTTAGTTAGTTAGAGAGATTTACTTAGAGAGATTGAGTTAGATAGATTCATTTAGAAAGATTGATTTAGAAAGAGGGGCTTGTAGTGTGTTCGTGGCAGGCAGGCAGAGCTCCTATATTTTGTTCCCAGAAGCACCTATAGGACTTGTAGTGTGTTCATGGCAGGCAGGCAGAGCTCCTATATTTTGTTCCCAGAAGCACCTATAGGACTTGTAGTGTGTTCGTGGCAGGCAGGCAGAGCTCCTATATTTTGTTCCCAGAAGCACCTATAGGACTTGTAGTGTGTTCGTGGCAGGCAGGCAGAGCTCCTATATTTTCTTCCCAGAAGCACCTATAGGACTTGAAGTGTGTTAGTCCCATCACACAGAGATCATATATATTTTGTTCCCAGAAGCACCTATAGGACTTGAAGTGTGTTAGTCCCATCACACAGAGATCATATATTTTGTTCCCAGAAGCACCTATAGGACTTGAAGTGTGTTAGTCCCATCACACAGAGATCATATATTTTGTTCCCAGAAGCACCTATAGGACTTGAAGTGTGTTAGTCCCATCACACAGAGATCATATATTTTGTTCCCAGAAGCACCTATAGGACTTGAAGTGTGTTAGTCCCATCACACAGAGATCATATATTTTGTTCCCAGAAGCACCTATAGGACTTGAAGTGTGTTAGTCCCATCACACAGAGATCATATATTTTGTTCCCAGAAGCACCTATAGGACTTGAAGTGTGTTAGTCCCATCACACAGAGATCATATATTTTCTTCCCAGAAGCACCTATAGGACTTGAAGTGTGTTAGTCCCATCACACAGAGATCATATATTTTGTTCCCAGAAGCACCTATAGGACTTGAAGTGTGTTAGTCCCATCACACAGAGATCATATATTTTGTTCCCAGAAGCACCTATAGGACTTGAAGTGTGTTAGTCCCATCACACAGAGATCATATATTTTGTTCCCAGAAGCACCTATAGGAATTGAGGTGTGTTAGTCCCATCACACAGACCTATATTTTCTTCCCAGAAGCACCTATAGGACTTGAAGTGTGTTAGTCCCATCACACAGAGATCATATATTTTGTTCCCAGAAGCACCTATAGGACTTGAAGTGTGTTAGTCCCATCACACAGAGATCATATATTTTGTTCCCAGAAGCACCTATAGGACTTGAAGTGTGTTAGTCCCATCACACAGACCTATATTTTCTTCCCAGAAGCACCTATAGGACTTGACGTGTGTTAGTCCCATCACACAGAGATCATATATTTTGTTCCCAGAAGCACCTATAGGACTTGAAGTGTGTTAGTCCCATCACACAGAGATCATATATTTTGTTCCCAGAAGCACCTATAGGACTTGAAGTGTGTTAGTCCCATCACACAGAGATCATATATTTTGTTCCCAGAAGCACCTATAGGACTTGAAGTGTGTTAGTCCCATCACACAGACCTATATTTTCTTCCCAGAGGCACCTATATGACTTGAAGTGTGTTAGTCCCATCACACAGAGATCATATATTTTGTTCCCAGAAGCACCTATAGGACTTGAAGTGTGTTAGTCCCATCACACAGAGATCATATATTTTGTTCCCAGAAGCACCTATAGGACTTGAAGTGTGTTAGTCCCATCACACAGAGATCATATATTTTTGTTCCCAGATGCACCTATAGGACTTGAAGTGTGTTAGTCCCATCACACAGACCTATATTTTCTTCCCAGAAGCACCCATAGGACTTGAAGTGTGTTAGTCCCATCACACAGAGATCATATATTTTGTTCCCAGAAGCACCTATAGGACTTGAAGTGTGTTAGTCCCATCACACAGAGATCATATATTTTGTTCCCAGAAGCACCTATAGGACTTGAAGTGTGTTAGTCCCATCACACAGAGATCATATATTTTCTTCCCAGAAGCACCTATAGGACTTGAAGTGTGTTAGTCCCATCACACAGACCTATATTTTCTTCCCAGAAGCACCTATAGGACTTGAAGTGTGTTAGTCCCATCACACAGACCTATATTTTCTTCCCAGAAGCACCCATAGGACTTGAAGTGTGTTAGTCCCATCACACAGAGATCATATATTTTGTTCCCAGAAGCACCTATAGGACTTGAAGTGTATTAGTCCCATCACACAGAGATCATATATTTTGTTCCCAGAAGCACCTATAGGACTTGAAGTGTGTTAGTCCCATCACACAGAGATCATATATTTTGTTCCCAGAAGCACCTATAGGACTTGAAGTGTGTTAGTCCCATCACACAGAGATCATATATTTTGTTCCCAGAAGCACCTATAGGACTTGAAGTGTGTTAGTCCCATCACACAGAGATCATTATTTTGTTCCCAGAAGCACCTATAGGACTTGAAGTGTGTTAGTCCCATCACACAGAGATCATATATTTTGTTCCCAGAAGCACCTATAGGACTTGAAGTGTGTTAGTCCCATCACACAGAGATCATATATTTTCTTCCCAGAAGCACCTATAGGACTTGAAGTGTGTTAGTGCCATCACACAGAGATCATATATTTTGTTCCCAGAAGCACCTATAGGACTTGAAGTGTGTTAGTCCCATCACACAGAGATCATATATTTTGTTCCCAGAAGCACCTATAGGACTTGAAGTGTGTTAGTCCCATCACACAGAGATCATATATTTTGTTCCCAGAAGCACCTATAGGACTTGAAGTGTGTTAGTCCCATCACACAGACCTATATTTTCTTCCCAGAAGCACCTATAGGACTTGAAGTGTGTTAGTCCCATCACACAGAGATCATATATTTTGTTCCCAGAAGCACCTATAGGACTTGAAGTGTGTTAGTCCCATCACACAGAGATCATATATTTTGTTCCCAGAAGCACCTATAGGACTTGAAGTGTGTTAGTCCCATCACACAGACCTATATTTTCTTCCCAGAAGCACCTATAGGACTTGACGTGTGTTAGTCCCATCACACAGAGATCATATATTTTGTTCCCAGAAGCACCTATAGTACTTGAAGTGTGTTAGTCCCATCACACAGAGATCATATATTTTGTTCCCAGAAGCACCTATAGGGCTTGAAGTGTGTTAGTCCCATCACACAGAGATCATATATTTTGTTCCCAGAAGCACCTATAGGACTTGAAGTGTGTTAGTCCCATCACACATACCTATATTTTCTTCCCAGAGGCACCTATAGGACTTGAAGTGTGTTAGTCCCATCACACAGAGATCATATATTTTGTTCCCAGAAGCACCTATAGGACTTGAAGTGTGTTAGTCCCATCACACAGAGATCATATATTTTGTTCCCAGAAGCACCTATAGGACTTGAAGTGTGTTAGTCCCATCACACAGAGATCATATATTTTGTTCCCAGAAGCACCTATAGGACTTGAAGTGTGTTAGTCCCATCACACAGACCTATATTTTCTTCCCAGAAGCACCCATAGGACTTGAAGTGTGTTAGTCCCATCACACAGAGATCATATATTTTGTTCCCAGAAGCACCTATAGGACTTGAAGTGTGTTAGTCCCATCACACAGAGATCATATATTTTGTTCCCAGAAGCACCTATAGGACTTGAAGTGTGTTAGTCCCATCACACAGAGATCATATATTTTCTTCCCAGAAGCACCTATAGGACTTGAAGTGTGTTAGTCCCATCACACAGACCTATATTTTCTTCCCAGAAGCACCTATAGGACTTGAAGTGTGTTAGTCCCATCACACAGAGATCATATATTTTGTTCCCAGAAGCACCCATAGGACTTGAAGTGTGTTAGTCCCATCACACAGAGATCATATATTTTGTTCCCAGAAGCACCTATAGGACTTGAAGTGTGTTAGTCCCATCACACAGACCTATATTTTCTTCCCAGAAGCACCCATAGGACTTGAAGTGTGTTAGTCCCATCACACAGAGATCATATATTTTGTTCCCAGAAGCACCTATAGGACTTGAAGTGTGTTAGTCCCATCACACAGAGATCATATATTTTGTTCCCAGAAGCACCTATAGGACTTGAAGTGTGTTAGTCCCATCACACAGAGATCATATATTTTGTTCCCAGAAGCACCTATAGGACTTGAAGTGTGTTTAGTCCCATCACACAGACCTATATTTTCTTCCCAGAAGCACCTATAGGACTTGAAGTGTGTTATTCCCATCACACAGAGATCATATATTTTGTTCCCAGAAGCACCCATAGGACTTGAAGTGTGTTAGTCCCATCACACAGAGATCATATATTTTGTTCCCAGAAGCACCTATAGGACTTGAAGTGTGTTAGTCCCATCACACAGACCTATATTTTCTTCCCAGAAGCACCTATAGGACTTGAAGTGTGTTAGTCCCATCACACAGAGATCCTATATTTTGTTCCCAGAAGCACCTATAGGACTTGAAGTGTGTTAGTCCCATCACACAGAGATCATATATTTTGTTCCCAGAAGCACCCATAGGACTTGAAGTGTGTTAGTCCCATCACACAGAGATCATATATTTTGTTCCCAGAAGCACCTATAGGACTTGAAGTGTGTTAGTCCCATCACACAGACCTATATTTTCTTCCCAGAAGCACCTATAGGACTTGAAGTGTGTTAGTCCCATCACACAGAGATCCTATATTTTGTTCCCAGAAGCACCTATAGGACTTGAAGTGTGTTAGTCCCATCACACAGACCTATATTTTCTTCCCAGAAGCACCCATAGGACTTGAAGTGTGTTAGTCCCATCACACAGAGATCCTATATTTTGTTCCCAGAAGCACCTATAGGACTTGAAGTGTGTTAGTCCCATCACACAGACCTATATTTTCTTCCCAGAAGCACCTATAGGACTTCTAGTGTGTTAGTGGCATCACACAGAGCTCCTCTATTTTCTTTGCAGAAGCACCCACAGGACTTCTAGTGTGTTAGTGGCATCACACAGAGCTCCTCTATTTTCTTTGCAGAAGCACCCACAGGACTTCTAGTGTGTTAGTGGCATCACACAGAGCTCCTCTATTTTCTTTGCAGAAGCACCCATAGGACTTCTAGTGTGTTAGTGGCATCACACAGAGCTCCTATATTTTCTTCTCAGCAGCACCCACAGGACTTCTAGTGTGTTAGTGGCATCACACAGAGCTCCCTCTATTTTCTTTGCAGAAGCACCCATAGGACTTCTAGTGTGTTAGTGGCATCACACAGAGCTCCTATATTTTCTTCTCAGCAGCACCCACAGGACTTCTAGTGTGTTAGTGGCATCACACAGAGCTCCTCTATTTTCTTCTCAGCAGCACCCACAGGACTTCTAGTGTGTTAGTGGCATCACACAGAGCTCCTCTATTTTCTTCTCAGCAGCACCCACAGGACTTCTAGTGTGTTAGTGGCATCACACAGAGCTCCTCTATTTTCTTCTCAGCAGCACCCACAGGACTTCTAGTGTGTTAGTGGCATCACACAGAGCTCCTCTATTTTCTTTGCAGAAGCACCCATAGGACTTCTAGTGTGTTAGTGGCATCACACAGAGCTCCTATATTTTCTTCTCAGCAGCACCCACAGGACTTCTAGTGTGTTAGTGGCATCACACAGAGCTCCTCTATTTTCTTTGCAGAAGCACCCATAGGACTTCTAGTGTGTTAGTGGCATCACACAGAGCTCCTATATTTTCTTCTCAGCAGCACCCACAGGACTTCTAGTGTGTTAGTGGCATCACACAGAGCTCCTCTATTTTCTTTGCAGAAGCACCCATAGGACTTCTAGTGTGTTAGTGGCATCACACAGAGCTCCTATATTTTCTTCTCAGCAGCACCCACAGGACTTCTAGTGTGTTAGTGGCATCACACAGAGCTCCTCTATTTTCTTCTCAGCAGCACCCACAGGACTTCTAGTGTGTTAGTGGCATCACACAGAGCTCCTCTATTTTCTTCTCAGCAGCACCCACAGGACTTCTAGTGTGTTAGTGGCATCACACAGAGCTCCTCTATTTTCTTTGCAGAAGCACCCACAGGACTTCTAGTGTGTTAGTGGCATCACACAGAGCTCCTCTATTTTCTTTGCAGAAGCACCCATAGGACTTCTAGTGTGTTAGTGGCATCACACAGAGCTCCTCTATTTTCTTCTCAGCAGCACCCACAGGATTTCTAGTGTGTTAGTGGCATCACACAGAGCTCCTCTATTTTCTTTGCAGAAGCACCCATAGGACTTCTAGTGTGTTAGTGGCATCACACAGAGCTCCTATATTTTCTTCTCAGCAGCACCCACAGGACTTCTAGTGTGTTAGTGGCATCACACAGAGCTCCTCTATTTTCTTTGCAGAAGCACCCACAGGACTTCTAGTGTGTTAGTGGCATCACACAGAGCTCCTCTATTTTCTTTGCAGAAGCACCCATAGGACTTCTAGTGTGTTAGTGGCATCACACAGAGCTCCTATATATTCTTCTCAGCAGCACCCACAGGACTACCGACTACAATGGCTGGAAGACCGCCAAGGGGAGGCAGAGCGTGCAGAGCCAAGAACACAGGGCAGGCAGGCTCTGTTTCTAGTGGACGTGGCCGTGGCCGTGGTCGTGCATCGTCATCAGCACGTGGCCATGGGACACGCGCGTCTTTGTTTTCGGCAGCTGGACATGTGGAGCCGCATCATGCTGAAGGCTTGGTAGAATGGATGACCAAGCCCTCCTCATCCTCCTCATCCTCTCTCACCCAGGCTCAGGGTACTGGCAGAGCATCATCAGCCACCCCTTCCCTAGACCCACCATGTCCTCCTGAGGAGTCCCCCGAACTCTTTGAGCACAGTGTTGGGTACATGCTCCAGGAGGATGCCCAACGATTCGAAGGCTCGGATGATGATACCCAGCTTGAGGAATCTGGCAGTACTGTTCCACCAGCTGCAGCTTACTGCCAGGTTTGCTCTAGTGGTGAAGAGGGAGGGGATGATGAGGTCACTGACTCCACGTGGGTGCCTGAAGGGAGAGAGGATGAGGAGGAGGACGAGGAGGAGGAGGATGCGGCGTCACATGTCCAACGAGGCAGGATGCCCCCTGGAGGCCAGGTAGAGGCCAGCACAGCAACTGTACAACACCGCAGAGCTCCGCCTGTGCAGGGCGCTGCCTCTGCACGTTATCAGAAAAGTTCTTTGGTGTGGGCCTTTTTTGAGACGAGTGCATCAGATCGCACCACTGCTATTTGCAATATTTGTCTCAAGCGTATCTCGCGTGGCCAAAACATCAGCCGCTTGGGCACCACAAGCATGACCAGACATATGGCGACCTGCCATGCAGCTCGTTGGCAGGCACACATAAAAGACCCACACCAAAGAACTAAGCGGACCTCTCCTTGCTCCTCCTCAGCTGGGATCTCCATCCCCACTACACCTTCAGTCCTCTCTGAAAGCTGCTCTGAGAGGACTGAAGGTGTAGAATTAGGTGTGTCACAACCAAGTACTTGCAGTACACCGACGTCCGATTGCAGCAGGCAAATTTCCCTGCCCCAGCTGCTGGACCGTAGAAAGAAGTACACTCCCAGCCATCCACATGCCCAGCGGTTGAATGCTAGCCTGGCTAAATTGCTAGCACTTCAACTGCTGCCTTTTCAGTTGGTAGACTCGGCCCCCTTCCGTGAGTTTGTTCAATGTGCGGTTCCTCAGTGGCAGGTTCCCAAACGCCACTTTTTCTCACGGAAGGCGATTCCGTCTCTCTACCGGCATGTGGAGGGCAATGTCCATGCCTCGCTGGACAGGGCGGTCAGCGGTAAAGTGCATATTACCGCTGACTCATGGTCCAGCAGGCATGGACAGGGACAGTACCTTTCTTTCACGGCCCATTGGGTCACTCTATTGGCAGCTGGGAGGGATGCAGGACAAGGTGCAGTAGTGTTGGAGGTTGTTCCGCCACCACGCCTCCAAAACGCTACTACTGCTACTGGTTGTGACACACCTCTCTCCTCCACCCCCTCCTCTTCTTCTTCCTCCAGTGCTCTGTCCTTGGAACCAGCGGTGCTCCGTAGGCGTACAAGGGGCTACGCAAGTACGCAGGCAAAAAGATGCCATGCCGTGCTTGCGCTGGTGTGTTTGGGGGACAGGAGCCACACTGGGCCAGAGGTTCTGGCAGCTCTGCAGGGGCAGGCCGAGAGGTGGTTGACGCCACGTCAGCTTAAGCCAGGAATGGTCGTTTCTGACAATGGCACCAACCTCCTCTCCGCCCTGCGACAGGGGCAGCTCACCCATGTGCCCTGCATGGCTCACGTCCTCAACCTGGTGGTGCAGCGGTTCTTGGGCAGGTTCCCAGGCTTACAGGATGTCCTGAGGCAGGCCAGGAAAGTCTGTGTGCATTTCCGCCGATCTTATAATGCCAGTGCTCGGCTGACTGAGCTGCAAAAGGAGCTGAACCTGCCCAAGAACCGCCTAATATGTGACATGCCCACCAGGTGGAACTCAACGTTGGCCATGCTGCAGCGACTGCACACGCAGCAGAGGGCCATCAATGAGTACCTTTGCGACTATGGCACCAGGACAGGGTCAGGGGAGCTTGGTTTTTTTTCCCCACGTCAGTGGAGCATGATCAGGGATGCATGCACTGTCCTCTCACCATTTGAGGAGGCCACGAGGATGGTGAGCAGTGACAGTGCATGCATCAGTGACACTGTCCCTCTTGTCCACCTGTTGGAGCATACGCTGCGTGGGATAATGGACAGGGCACTTGAGGCAGAACAGAGGCAGGAAGAGGAGGACTTCCTTGCCTCTCAAGGCCCCCTTTATCCGGACAGTGTTCCTTCTGTCCCACCCATCACACAGGAAGAGGATGAGGAGGAGGAGGAGGAGGAGGATTGTGTGAGCATGGAGGTGGAGCCTGGCACTCAGCATCAGCAGCAGCAGTCTTT
>CM053027.1:256050758-256225854 GCA_028564925.1 Lithobates sylvaticus | reverse complement strand
ATTTTGCGGTGGAAAGGGCACACTGAATCCCACCTAAACCTGGGCCCCCATGCAACTCTCCGAGAACCTTCATCCTTCACCTGCTCAATTTCAGGGACAGGGATGAGATTTTCTGTGCATCCAGGATTGTAGGTGAACTGCGCTTCCAGAACAAAAAAAATATGATTTTCCCTGACCACTCAGTGGAGACCCAAAAGCTCAGGAAATCGTTTGACCATGTCAAGGCGGCAATGAGGGTGTGCAACCTCCGTTACAGTGTCCTTTTTCTGGCTCACCTGAGGGTCCAAAATGGGGAGACACTTTGCTTCTTAAACTCCCCCAGGGAAGTATATACCTGGCTGGATTCCTTGCCGCAGGACCGCTGATCTGGTGACCCATATGTGAGTACCTGTTATCCTCACTTGAGTTGCACCCTCCCTTGGGCTCAGGCCTCGGAAATTGCCAGCCTGGCCCACTGCTGAGGCATTACCAGCCGGATGGCTGCCTCTGTTTCACCTGCCTTATTCATATATGTTGGGCTCGCTGCATTGGTTGAGCCCGATTGCCCCACCTGCAGTAACCCAAGTAAGTGCCCCGGACATGGACAAAGTCAGGAGATCCCTGTGGTCTGACTTCTTCCCCTTGTTTCCTTCCTCATTGATGCTGCAGTGGACAGTTGGGACATCAAACTGCCTTCTTTTCTCCTCCTTGTCCCTTGTCCCATGCAGCATGTTTCACTACCCCAGCGGATGTCTTGGATGCGGTAGCTGTTCTGATTGCTGCTTAGCCCCCCACATACTGTCTGGAGGGTTAAGGTCGCCTCTTGTGCAGGACTCCCCCCCTTTGCAGCTGGCAAGCTGATTTGGTTTGGGTTGAAAGCCCTCCTCAGTTTTAGGGGGATGGTTGGTATGGGGGGATGTTACCCCACCAGGGCTGGTTTATTTTTACGGTTTATGTTAATTTTTTTGTTTTAGAAAAGTTTTCCTAACATTGCTTGATACTAGATTCCAAATATCAGCATCTTATACTCAGTCCCTTCTGGGTCCAGCGGGTGTTCTCAGGGAGGACTAAGTCTCCAGATCCTATAATTAATATACCAAGCGCCATATATGCCTTCCCTTAATATCTTATCCTGTTACAGTTTATTAAGTCTTACAATCCACATATTTGTGTGCTTCAAGAGACCCACCTGGTGGGCAGTAGAACTTTAGCCCTCAAGAAGCCCTGGATTGGGTATCACTACCACTCTACACACTCAAATTTTGCAAGGGGAGTCATCATATTGGTGCTCAGATAACTTCCCTTTAGACTATTAGATCTGACCCTGGACCCGGAAGGCAGAGATGTAATTATTTATGCACAAGTCTGTTCAATGAGGTGGGTTATCGTGGGTCTATACCTACCACCCCTGGTGTCTCTGTCTCTTCTGAATCAGATCACATCGAAAATAGCAGAGTTTTCCAATGATAACATTGTCGTTTTGGGCAATTTCAATTTGGGCCCTGACTCGGGCATGGATAGAATGTCCATGGGTGGCCCTTTGCACTCTGGGCTGGTGGAATGGGTGGGAACATACGATATGACAGTACCATGCTTACAACTGTCACTCTGTGTCCCACCGCTCTTTCTCCCGGATTGACCAGGCCTATGCTGGTAAAGATGTTCTAGCTAGAGTCACGGCTATTAAGATACTTCCCAGGGGTATATCAGACCATGCACATTTCCTTCTGAGCCTAGACCTGTCCACGGCCCTGAAGAATACATTGTGGAGACTCTCCAGGTTCTGGGTGTCGGATACTGCGGTGGATGGGCAATTTAGGTGCGCGCTGCTGGACTACTGGGCCTTCAACCCAGGATCGACAGATGCGCTGGTGGTGTGAGACACCTTCAAGGCTTATACAAGGGGACAGTACCAGACCATTATAGATAAAAGTCATAGAGAGAGAAGAGCTGATTTGAGCAGAGATGGAGGCGGGTCTGCAGGAAGCAAGATTTGTCAGATCGAGGGACCCTCAAGACTATGTTAGACTACAGTCTCTGACTGGGAAGGTCTTCACACCTCTCTCACTCTGAAACGTATGCTGGCCCAATCTCAATGCATATTTGAACAAGGGGAGAGATCAGGGAAATTGTTGGCCTGAATTTCTCTGGAGCAGTCGGGGGGGATGTGCGTCTCGAACATACATGGCCCCAATGGTGATCTTCTAAATGCCCCTGAAGAGATAAACAGCTGTTTTGTCTCAATCTACCAAACCCTATATAGCTCCAGGGTAACCTATACTAGTAAGGAATTGACGTCTTACCTAGAGCCCATTGATATCCCTCTCTTGACTTTGACCTATCGTAACAAACTGGATGACCCCATCATGGTGCAGGCACTTCTGAGCTCCCTGAGTGAGGCTGTTGTGTTAATCCCTAAGCCAGGAAAAGACCCTTTCTTATGCTCCTCATATCGCCCTATATCCTTGATAAACATGGATGCAAAACTGCTGGCCAAGGTCTTGGCCAACAGCCTGTGCGTGGTCATATGAGCACTGGTTCATCCAGATCAGACGGGGGTTCATGCCTGGCAGGGGTACGGACATTAGTATTAGAAGACTTTTCACACATACAGTATGGCTAGGGTGCAACCAGAGTCGGCAGGTGTAGTGGCCTCTCTAGACGTGGAAAAAGGCTTTGACTCTGTGGAGTGGGGGTATCTCTGATAGGTCCTATTTAGGTTTGGTTTTGGTCCCAGGTTTATGACCTGGCTGTAAATGCTCTATGCCAACCCGCGAACCAGAGTCTGTAGTAACGGCAGCCTGTCGGACACATTTCCTCTGGGGTGCGGGACACATCAAGGATGCCCTCTGTCATCTGAGGTTATTCACCCTTGCATTGGAGTCTCTGGCCATTGTTCTGGGGGCCGAGAGGGGGGTAAGGGGCATAGTGGTGGGTCTGGTGGAAGAAAAAGTGTCCCTATATGCGGACGATACCCTGCTTTATCTTGCGGATGATTCGTTGTCTCTTAAAAAGGCTCTGAATATATTCAAAAGGTGATGTTCCCACTGCACCCCTCTGTCCCTCATCTAGGGATGGGCCCGGTGCTCGATTCGAACCCACGTTCGCATCGAGCACCGGGCGTTCGCTCGCTCGGCGAGCCCAGAACTATTTGGGCCATTCGCACCACATTCGTGTGATGCGAGCGGCCCCGCAATGCATTTCGGCCGGCGCGGCCGGCGCAGTGCATTGCTGGCTGATGATTGGCCAAGCATGCACTGTGACCCCGCATGCTTGGCCAATCACAGCGCCGGAAACTCGGAGAGCAATAATTGGCTACAGGCAGGACGCCTGTAGCCAATTAAAGCTCAGGGGCTTTGGTACATGCCCCAACATTTAAAAGGCCGCCACGCCGTCGGCCCCGGTCACATGAGTTCCGGCTTTAGGAGAGATCAGTCTGCTGATTCTGTCTTTGCTTGATTCATTGCTACAGAAAGATTTGCTCTTCTTTGCTAAACCATTGGCTATTTCTTTGCTAAACCATTGCTACCTAAGTCATTGATCGTTCATTGCTGCTGATTGCACAGTTAGTGTGTTATTAGCTGCTGCTGGGGATTAGTCTGGTGCGTGCTTACTGTTAGTACAGTATTGCAGTAGTACCAACCGCAGTGCTGTTAGCACAGCATTGCACCCCAACAGCACCCATAGGACTTCTAGTGTGTTAGTGGCAGCAAACAGAGCTCCTATATTTTCTTCTCAGCAGCACCCATAGGACTTCTAGTGTGTTAGTGGCATCACACAGAGCTCCTATATTTTCTTCCCAGAAGCACCCATAGGACTTCTAGTGTGTTAGTGGCATCACACAGAGCTCCTATATTTTCTTCCCAGAAGCACCCATAGGACTTCTAGTGTGTTAGTGGCATCACACAGAGCTCCTATATTATCTTCCCAGCAGCACCCATAGGACTTCTAGTGTGTTAGTGGCATCACACAGAGCTCCTATATTTTCTTCCCAGAAGCACCCATAGGACTTCTAGTGTGTTAGTGGCATCACACAGAGCTCCTATATATACTTCCCAGAAGCACCCATAAGACTTCTAGTGTGTTAGTGGAATCACACAGAGCTCCTATATTTTCTTCCCAGAAGCACCCATAGGACTTCTAGTGTGTTAGTGGCATCACACAGAGCTCCTATATTTTCTTCCAGAAGCACCCATAGGACTTCTAGTGTGTTAGTGGCATCACACAGAGCTCCTATATTTTCTTCCCAGCAGCACCCATAGGACTTCTAGTGTGTTAGTGGCATCACACAGAGCTCCTATATTTTCTTCCCAGAAGCACCCATAGGACTTCTAGTGTGTTAGTGGCATCACACAGAGCTCCTATATTTTTTCTTCCCAGAAGCACCCATAGGACTTCTAGTGTGTTAGTGGCATCACACAGAGCTCCTATATTTTCTTCCAGAAGCACCCATAGGACTTCTAGTGTGTTAGTGGCATCACACAGAGCTCCTATATTTTCTTCCCAGCAGCACCCATAGGACTTCTAGTGTGTTAGTGGCATCACACAGAGCTCCTATATTTTCTTCCCAGAAGCACCCATAGGACTTCTAGTGTGTTAGTGGCATCACACAGAGCTCCTATATTTTCTTCCCAGCAGCACCCATAGGACTTCTAGTGTGTTAGTGGCATCACACAGAGCTCCTATATTTTCTTCCCAGAAGCACCCATAGGACTTCTAGTGTGTTAGTGGCATCACACAGAGCTCCTATATTTTCTTCCCAGAAGCACCCATAGGACTTCTAGTGTGTTAGTGGCATCACACAGAGCTCCTATATTTTCTTCCCAGAAGCACCCATAGGACTTCTAGTGTGTTAGTGGCATCACACAGAGCTCCTATATTTTCTTCCCAGAAGCACCCATAGGACTTCTAGTGTGTTAGTGGCATCACACAGAGCTCCTATATTTTCTTCCCAGAAGCACCCATAGGACTTCTAGTGTGTTAGTGGCATCACACAGAGCTCCTATATTTTCTTCCCAGCAGCACCCATAGGACTTCTAGTGTGTTAGTGGCATCACACAGAGCTCCTATATTTTCTTCCAGAAGCACCCATAGGACTTCTAGTGTGTTAGTGGCATCACACAGAGCTCCTATATTTTCTTCCCAGAAGCACCCATAGGACTTCTAGTGTGTTAGTGGCATCACACAGAGCTCCTATATTTTCTTCCAGAAGCACCCATAGGACTTCTAGTGTGTTAGTGGCATCACACAGAGCTCCTATATTTTCTTCCCAGAAGCACCCATAGGACTTCTAGTGTGTTAGTGGCATCACACAGAGCTCCTATATTTTCTTCCAGAAGCACCCATAGGACTTCTAGTGTGTTAGTGGCATCACACAGAGCTCCTATATTTTCTTCCCAGAAGCACCCATAGGACTTCTAGTGTGTTAGTGGCATCACACAGAGCTCCTATATTTTCTTCCCAGAAGCACCCATAGGACTTCTAGTGTGTTAGTGGCATCACACAGAGCTCCTATATTTTCTTCCCAGAAGCACCCATAGGACTTCTAGTGTGTTAGTGGCATCACACAGAGCTCCTATATTTTCTTCCCAGCAGCACCCATAGGACTTCTAGTGTGTTAGTGGCATCACACAGAGCTCCTATATTTTCTTCCCAGAAGCACCCATAGGACTTCTAGTGTGTTAGTGGCATCACACAGAGCTCCTATATTTTCTTCCCAGCAGCACCCATAGGACTTCTAGTGTGTTAGTGGCATCACACAGAGCTCCTATATTTTCTTCCCAGAAGCACCCATAGGACTTCTAGTGTGTTAGTGGCATCACACAGAGCTCCTATATTTTCTTCCCAGAAGCACCCATAGGACTTCTAGTGTGTTAGTGGCATCACACAGAGCTCCTATATTTTCTTCCCAGAAGCACCCATAGGACTTCTAGTGTGTTAGTGGCATCACACAGAGCTCCTATATTTTCTTCCCAGCAGCACCCATAGGACTTCTAGTGTGTTAGTGGCATCACACAGAGCTCCTATATTTTCTTCCCAGAAGCACCCATAGGACTTCTAGTGTGTTAGTGGCATCACACAGAGCTCCTATATTTTCTTCCCAGAAGCACCCATAGGACTTCTAGTGTGTTAGTGGCATCACACAGAGCTCCTATATTTTCTTCCCAGAAGCACCCATAGGACTTCTAGTGTGTTAGTGGCATCACACAGAGCTCCTATATTTTCTTCCCAGAGGCACCCATAGGACTTCTAGTGTGTTAGTGGCATCACACAGAGCTCCTATATTTTCTTCCCAGAAGCACCCATAGGACTTCTAGTGTGTTAGTGGCATCACACAGAGCTCCTATATTTTCTTCCCAGAAGCACCCATAGGACTTCTAGTGTGTTAGTGGCATCACACAGAGCTCCTAGATTTTCTTCCCAGAAGCACCCATAGGACTTCTAGTGTGTTAGTGGCATCACACAGAGCTCCTATATTTTCTTCCAGAAGCACCCATAGGACTTCTAGTGTGTTAGTGGCATCACACAGAGCTCCTAGATTTTCTTCCCAGAAGCACCCATAGGACTTCTAGTGTGTTAGTGGCATCACACAGAGCTCCTATATTTTCTTCCCAGCAGCACCCATAGGACTTCTAGTGTGTTAGTGGCATCACACAGAGCTCCTATATTTTCTTCCCAGAAGCACCCATAGGACTTCTAGTGTGTTAGTGGCATCACACAGAGCTCCTATATTTTCTTCTCAGCAACACCCATAGGACTTCTAGTGTGTTAGTGGCATCACACAGAGCTCCTATATTTTCTTCCCAGAAGCACCCATAGGACTTCTAGTGTGTTAGTGGCATCACACAGAGCTCCTATATTTTCTTCCCAGAAGCACCCATAGGACTTCTAGTGTGTTAGTGGCATCACACAGAGCTCCTAGATTTTCTTCCCAGAAGCACCCATAGGACTTCTAGTGTGTTAGTGGCATCACACAGAGCTCCTATATTTTCTTCCCAGCAGCACCCATAGGACTTCTAGTGTGTTAGTGGCATCACACAGAGCTCCTATATTTTCTTCTCAGAAGCACCCATAGGAATTCTAGTGTGTTAGTGGCATCACACAGAGCTCCTATATTTTCTTCCCAGAAGCACCCATAGGACTTCTAGTGTGTTAGTGGCATCACACAGAGCTCCTATATTTTCTTCCCAGAAGCACCCATAGGACTTCTAGTGTGTTAGTGGCATCACACAGAGCTCCTATATTTTCTTCCAGAAGCACCCATAGGACTTCTAGTGTGTTAGTGGCATCACACAGAGCTCCTATATTTTCTTCCCAGAAGCACCCATAGGACTTCTAGTGTGTTAGTGGCATCACACAGAGCTCCTATATTTTCTTCCCAGAAGCACCCATAGGACTTCTAGTGTGTTAGTGGCATCACACAGAGCTCCTATATTTTCTTCCCAGAAGCACCCATAGGACTTCTAGTGTGTTAGTGGCATCACACAGAGCTCCTATATTTTCTTCCCAGAAGCACCCATAGGACTTCTAGTGTGTTAGTGGCATCACACAGAGCTCCTATATTTTCTTCCAGAAGCACCCATAGGACTTCTAGTGTGTTAGTGGCATCACACAGAGCTCCTATATTGTCTTCCCAGAAGCACCCATAGGACTTCTAGTGTGTTAGTGGCATCACACAGAGCTCCTATATTTTCTTCCCAGAAGCACCCATAGGACTTCTAGTGTGTTAGTGGCATCACACAGAGCTCCTATATTTTCTTCCCAGAAGCACCCATAGGACTTCTAGTGTGTTAGTGGCATCACACAGAGCTCCTATATTTTCTTCCCAGAAGCACCCATAGGACTTCTAGTGTGTTAGTGGCATCACACAGAGCTCCTATATTTTCTTCCCAGAAGCACCCATAGGACTTCTAGTGTGTTAGTGGCATCACACAGAGCTCCTATATTTTCTTCCCAGAAGCACCCATAGGACTTCTAGTGTGTTAGTGGCATCACACAGAGCTCCTATATTTTCTTCCCAGAAGCACCCATAGGACTTCTAGTGTGTTAGTGGCATCACACAGAGCTCCTATATTTTCTTCCCAGAAGCACCCATAGGACTTCTAGTGTGTTAGTGGCATCACACAGAGCTCCTATATTTTCTTCCCAGAAGCACCCATAGGACTTCTAGTGTGTTAGTGGCATCACACAGAGCTCCTATATTTTCTTCCAGAAGCACCCATAGGACTTCTAGTGTGTTAGTGGCATCACACAGAGCTCCTATATTTTCTTCCCAGAAGCACCCATAGGACTTCTAGTGTGTTAGTGGCATCACACAGAGCTCCTATATTTTCTTCCCAGAAGCACCCATAGGACTTCTAGTGTGTTAGTGGCATCACACAGAGCTCCTATATTTTCTTCCAGAAGCACCCATAGGACTTCTAGTGTGTTAGTGGCATCACACAGAGCTCCTATATTTTCTTCTCAGAAGCACCCATAGGACTTCTAGTGTGTTAGTGGCATCACACAGAGCTCCTATATTTTCTTCCCAGAAGCACCCATAGGACTTCTAGTGTGTTAGTGGCATCACACAGAGCTCCTATATTTTCTTCCCAGAAGCACCCATAGCACCCTATATTTTCTTCATAGGACTTCTAGTGTGTTAGTGGCATCACACAGAGCTCCTATATTTTCTTCCAGAAGCACCCATAGGACTTCTAGTGTGTTAGTGGCATCACACAGAGCTCCTATATTTTCTTCCAGCAGCACCCATAGGACTTCTAGTGTGTTAGTGGCATCACACAGAGCTCCTATATTTTCTTCCCAGAAGCACCCATAGGACTTCTAGTGTGTTAGTGGCAGCACACAGAGCTCCTATATTTTCTTCTCAGCAGCACCCATTTTTTATACTATATACACTACCGACTACAATGGCTGGAAGACCGCCAAGGAGAGGCAGAGCGTGCCGAGGCAAGAACACAGGGCAGGCAGGCTCTGTTTCTAGAGACAACAGTGCTGGCCGTGGACGTGGTCGTGCATCGTCATCAGCACGTGGCCATGGGACACGCTTGTCTTTGTTTTCGGCAGCTGGACATGTGGAGCCGCATCATGCCGAAGGCTTGGTAGAATGGATGACCAAGCCCTCCTCATCCTCCTCATCCTCTCTCTCTCACCCAGGCTCAGGGTACTGGCAGAGCAGCTGCCAACGCGTACTCAATGGCATCATCAGCCACCCCTTCCCTAGACCCACCATGTCCTCCTGAGGAGTCCCCCGAACTCTTTGAGCACAGTGTTGGGTACATGCTCCAGGAGGATGCCCAACGATTCGAAGGCTCGGATGATGATACCCAGCTTGAGGAAGGCAGTAGTGTGCGCGCAGAGAGAGGGGGATGCTGAAGGACAGCAATCTGGCAGTACTGTTCCACCAGCTGCAGCTTACTGCCAGGTTTGCTCTAGTGGTGAAGAGGGAGGGGATGATGAGGTCACTGACTCCACGTGGGTGCCTGAAGGGAGAGAGGAGGAGGAGGAGGAGGAGGAGGATGCGGCGTCACATGTCCAACGAGGCAGGATGCCCCCTGGAGGCCAGCTAGAGGCCAGCACAGCAACTGTACCACACCGCAGAGCTCCGCCTGTGCAGGGCGCTGCCTCTGCACGTTATCACAAAAGTTCTTTGGTGTGGGCCTTTTGTGAGACGAGTGCATCAGATCGCACCACTGCTATTTGCAATATTTGTCTCAAGCGTATCTCGCGTGGCCAAAACATCAGCCGCTTGGGCACCACAAGCATGAGCAGACATATGTCGACCTGCCATGCAGCTCATTGGCAAGCACACATAAAAGACCCACACCAAAGAACAAAGCGGACCTCTCCTTGCTCCACATCAGCTGGGATCTCCATCCCCACTATATCTTGAATCCTCTCTGAAAGCTGCTCTGAGAGGACTGAAGGTGTAGAATTAGGTGTGTCACAACCAAGTACTTGCAGTACACAGACGTCCGATTGTAGCAGGCAAATTTCCCTGCCCCAGCTGCTGGACCGTCGAAAGAAGTATACTCCCAGCCATCCACATGCCCAGCGGTTGAATGCTAGCTTGGCTAAATTGCTAGCACTTCAACTGCTGCCTTTTCAGTTGGTAGACTCGGCCCCCTTCCGTGAGTTTGTTCAATGTGCGGTTCCTCAGTGGCAGGTTCCCAAACGCCACTTTTTTTCACGGAAGGTGATTCCGTCTCTCTACCGGCATGTGGAAGGCAATGTCCATGCCTCGCTGGACAGGGCGGTCAGCGGTAAGGTGCATATTACCGCTGACTCATGGTCCAGCAGGCATGGACAGGGACGTTATCTTTCTTTCACGGCCCATTGGGTCACTCTATTGGCAGCTGGGAGGGATGCAGGACAAGGTGCAGTAGTGTTGGAGGTTGTTCCGCCACCAAGCCTCCAAAATGCTACTACTGGTTGTGACACACCTCTCTCCTCCACCCCCTCCTCTTCTTCTTCCTCCAGTGCTCTGTCCTCGGAACCAGCGGTGCTCCGTAGGCATACAAGGGGCTAAGCGAGTACGCAGGCAAAAAGATGCCATGCCGTGCTTGCGCTGGTGTGTTTGGGGGACAGGAGCCACACTGGGCCAGAGATTCTGGCAGCTCTGCAGGGGCAGGCCGAGAGGTGGTTGACGCCACGCCAGCTTAAGCCAGGAATGGTCGTTTCTGACAATGGCACCAACCTCCTCTCCGCCCTGCGACAGGGGCAGCTCACCCATGTGCCCTGTATGGCTCACGTCCTTAACCTGGTGGTGCAGCGGTTCTTGGGCAGGTTCCCAGGCTTTCAGGATGTCCTGAGGCAGGCCAGGAAAGTCTGTGTGCATTTCCGCCGATCTTATAATGCCAGTGCTCGGCTGACTGAGCTGCAAAAGGAGCTGAACCTGCCCAAGAACCGCCTAATATGTGACATGCCCACCAGGTGGAACTCAACGTTGGCCATGCTGCAGCGACTGCACACGCAGCAGAGGGCCATCAATGAGTACCTTTGCGACTACAGCACCAGGACAGGGTCAGGGGAGCTTGGCTTTTTTTCCCCACGCCAGTGGAGCATGATCAGGGATGCATGTACTGTCCTCTCACCATTTGAGGAGGCCACGAGGATGGTGAGCAGTGACAGTGCATGCATCAGTGACACTGTACCTCTTGTCCACCTGTTGGAGCATACGCTGCGTGGGATAATGGACAGGGCACTTGAGGCAGAACAGAGGCAGGAAGAGGAGGACTTCCTTGCCTCTCAAGGCCCCCTTTATCCAGACAGTGTTCCTTCTGTCCCACCCATCACACAGGAAGAGGATGAGGAGAGGAGGAGGAGGAGGATTGTGTGAGCATGGAGGTGGAGCCTGGCACTCAGCATCAGCAGCAGCAGTCTTTTAGGGATGATGTACAGTCCCAACAAACCAGTGGACTTGTACGTGGCTGGGAGGAGGTGGCTGGCGATCATGTCATCCTCAGTGACCCAGAAGACTCCGGACCGAATGCCTCAGCTAACCTACGCTGCATGGCCTCCCTGATCCTGCAAAGCCTGCGGAAGGATCCTCGTGTTCTTCGGATCAAGGAGAGGGACCATTACTGGCTGGCCACTCTCCTTGATCCACGGTACAAGGGTAAGGTTGCGGACCTTATCTTGCCGTCGCAGAGGGAGCAGAGGATGAGACATCTCAGGGAGGCTTTGCAGAAAGGTCTGTGCAACGCGTTCCCAGAAACTGGGAGGTTACAAACTCCTGGTCCTGGACGACGAGTTGCTGAGGCTTCGGTCAGTAGCAGAAGGAGCGGTGGGGAAGGTAGACGTCTGACCGATGCGTTCAGACAATTTTTTAGTCCGCAGCCCCAAGGTATGATCGGTTCCAGCAACCATCGCCAGCGTCTGATATACATGGTGCAGGAATACCTAGGGGCAAGGTCAGACTTGGACACCTTTCCCACCGAAAATCCTCTGGCTTACTGGGTCCTGAGGATGGATCACTGGCCAGAGCTTGCACAGTATGCAATTGAGCTACTGGCCTGTCCTGCATCCAGCGTTCTTTCCGAACGCACATTCAGTGCTGCTGGAGGATTTGTCACCGATCATAGGGTGCGCCTGTCCACCGACTCGGTTGATCGACTGACCTTCATAAAAATGAATCAGTCTTGGATCACCACCAGCTACCAGGCACCTGAAGCGGATATAACGGAATAATTTATAATGTCACATCCCTTCAAGACTGCCTATGCTGAGTGACTGTCCTGTTATGTTCACTGACTATCCTCTTCCTCCTCCTCAATGATCCATGCCACCACACCAGTGCCTAAGGCACAATTTTTCAGCCCCTGTATAACAGGGGCGTGTACTTACAATTTTTAAAAAAAATGCTTCGCAACAGGTGTGACTGCTGTGCTCCAAGTACAGTATCTGTGAGGGGTTGCAGTGTTGTGGCACCAGCACCAGTGCCTAAGGCACAATTTTTCAGCCCCTGTTGGGGCGTGTAATTACAATTTTTAGGCAATGCTTTGCAACAGGTCTCATTGCTGTGCTCAGAGTACAGTATCTGTGAGGGGTTGCAGTGTTGTGGCACCAGCACCAGTGCCTAAGGCACAATTTTTCAGCCCCTGTATAACAGGGGCGTGTAATTACAATTTTTTAAAAAGATGCTTCGCAACAGGTGTGACTGCTGTGCTCCAAGTACAGTATCTGTGAGGGGTTGCAGTGTTGTGGCACCAGCACCAGTGCCTAAGGCACAATTTTTCAGCCCCTGTTGGGGCGTGTAATTACAATTTTTAGGCAATGCTTCGTAACAGGTCTCACTGCTGTGCTCCAAGTACAGTATATGTGAGGGGTTGCAGTGTTGTGGCACCAGCACCAATGCCTAAGGCACAATTTTTCAGCCCCTGTTTAACAGGGGCGTGTAATTACAAATCTTGATCTAATAGTTCACAGCAGGGCCCATTCCTGCGCCCACCAAGAGTAACTATGAGGGCCTACAGTCATGTGCTGTTGCTAAGAGTACAGTATCTGTGAGGGCCTGCAGTCTTGTGGCACCACCACCAATGCCCAAGGCACAATTTTTCAGCCCTGTTCAACAGGTGCGTGCAATTACAAATCTTGATCTAATAGTTCACAGCAAGGCCCATTCCTGCACCCACCAAGAGTAACTGTGAGGGCTTACAGTCTTGTGGCAACACCGTCCACCACCACCACCACCAAAGGCCCAATTTTTCTGCCCGGTTCAACAGGTGCATGCAAGTACAAATCTTGATCTAGTAACTCACAGCAGGGCCCATTCCTGTGCCCACCAGTCTTGTGGCTACACCAACATCTAATAGGGCAAATTTCTGCAGAGTCTATACGGCAGGCCCTTACTTTCAAACATCCAACGTACAAACGACTCCTACTTGCAAACGGAAAGAGAAAACAGGAAGTGAGAGGAAATCTACCCCTAGGAAGGGAAATTCTATCCTGTTAGATTTAATTTGGGAAAAAGGTATCTCCTCCCTACTGATGCTTTATCACCAATCCTTGTTTCAATTAAAACCCCACTTTTCCAAAAACATTTGTCATTGGGACGGAAAGTGAGGTGACATGTTCTGAAAAGATGTGCAAAGACAGCAAATGTTACAGGAGTGATAACCCCTCCCTATGTTCTCCAAAAAGCTTAAAAATTGATTTTTTTGGGATGGAGCTACACTTCATAATGTACCTGTTCAGATTCTACTTAAGAACAAACCTACAGTCCGTGTCTTGTTTGCACCACCTCTATACTGCTGTTCAGAGTATATAGGGTTGTAGGTATAGGGTTTTATTTTGGGTGCTGGGTCCCCCTTAATATCCATACAAGACCCAAAGGGGCTGGGGTGGGGGGGGGGGGGGGGGGTGATGGGGTAGCCATGCCATTTTTCTCAAGGATTTTAAGCCATATGGCGGCCAGGACAAGACATGACATTAAAGCCGCAAGTGGTTTTAAATGGCTTCTTTTTTTCCTTTACAAATGTCATTTTGTGCAAGGACAGTTCTAAACACGGGAAACACATGCCACTTCACAGGCATACTTTAGACCCCCCCCAGGTACCATATTTAAAGGAAAATTTCACTTTTTTTTTTTCACTTTATGCATCATTAAAATGACTGCTCCCGAAAAAACGTTAGTTTTTAAAAGTTCTTTTTGCATTGATATATGTCCCCTGGGGCAGGACCCGGGTCCCCAAACCTGTTTTATGACATTAACATGCATATTGGCCGTTGTAATTAGCAATTTTGATTTCGAACGTTCGCGTCCATTATAACGAATAGGGTTCGAAAATTCGCGCAAACTTTCGGTCCGTTCGAAGGTTCTGGTGCGAACCGAACCCGGGGGTGTTCGGCTCATCCCTATATGACATCCAGGACCCCTTTCTGTGGGCCAAACAGGGGATCCCTACCTTGAAACATATCATACTGAATGGGAAGATCATGTCTTTTCAAGAACTAAGACGTCTATATGTGCTACCCAGCTCATTCAAATTCAGGTACTGGCAACTATGACATGAAGTTGGGGCTCAGTTTGAAGAATTGCTAGTCCTCGAGTCTGACTTCCTTGAGCGCCTGTTGACCTCCAGCGTGATGGGGAAACCCCTTTCCACCCTGTATCTATACCTGACGGTGGCTCGTGTCACTAAACCCACTTGACCCCTGGACAGGTGGAGGGCAGATATTCCAGCTCTGGGTGAGGATGAATGGGAGGACTGTATATCTACTTTCGTTCCCTTTATGATAGCCGCCAAAGATAGGTCCATCCAACTCAAGTTCCATATGTGATGCTGCCCCTGATGACACACAAAGGCGGTGCCTTCCCCATTATACCCTTGCTTTACTTCATTGCTAACCCCAAACCTGTGATTGGATGGATGGCTTACATGGGATTGGGCCCTCAGCTTTTTAAGACAGTGTCTCTCATCTTGCCTCTGCATCAGGCTTCCCACCTGGAGACACTGCATAGACTGATGTCCATCCACATGTCTGCTTCCCATCCACTCACATGAGGATTATCCCTACTCTTAGGTAAGACATCTGTTTCAATGATCCCCTTGCTTACTATTTTCCAGTGACTCTATTCAATATATGACTTTCAAGTAAATCCCTATTTGCTAATCACTTTTAGATCATTGGCAAAAAGTTCTCTTCTTCCTCCCATTTTTTCCCATTAGGTAAGATTATTAATGCCCCATACACACGATCATAAATTGCGTCAGAAAAACGTGGATGTTTTTTCCAATGGAATTCCGCTCAAGCTTGCCTTGTATACACACGGTCACACAAAAGTTTCTGAAATTTCAACCGCCAAGAACGCGCTGACGTACAACACTACGACAAGCCGAGAAAATTAAGTTCTATGCTTCCGAGCATGAGTCAAATCGTTTCCGAGCATGCAGGATTTTTTGCACGTCTGAATTGCATACAGACAAACGCATTTTCGGATAGGAACTTTTTCCATTGGAAAAATAGAGAACATGCTCTCAATCTTTTGCTGGCTGGAATTCTACCAGCAAATGTCCTATGGTGCATACACACGGTCGGAATTTCTGACCAAAAGCTCACATCCGACTTTTGCTGGCAGAATTCCTGATCGTGCGTATGGGGCATCACCCTTATGCATGCAATGATTTTTGCCACTGGTTTGTTTTATATCAGTGCATTTCAATCTTGCAGCCTATTTACTATTTTGGTATTGTACAGACTACAGTCAAGTGAGAACCTCATGTAGAGAAAACCTTATTCCTTCCTTTAACCGCTTCCCGACCGCCTCATGTAGATATACGTCTACAGAATGGCACGGGCAGGCAAAACCACGTACCTGTATGTGGCCCTTTAAATGCCTGCCCGTGGGTCGCGCGCGCCGCCGCCGGCGCGCTCGCGACCCGGTCGGGAGCTCCGTGACCCCGGCCGCGGGACCAACGGACCCGATCGCCGCTGGTGTCCCGCGATCGGGTTACGGAGCTGAAGAACGGGGAGAGGTTTGTGTAAACAAACCTCTCCCTGCGCTTCCTACTCTGCCTGTCATTGATTGGCTGTTCCCGGTCATCGGGAAAGCCGATCAATGATGTCAGACGTCAGCCCCGCCCCCTAATGTAAAAAAAACACACACACGTCACAGCCCATAACCCCTCCCCTCCCCCTAGTGGTTAACTCTTTCACTACAACTGTCATTTATACAGGACTCAATGCATTTAAATAGCATTGATTGCTGTATAAATGACAATGGTCCCAAAAATGTGTCAAAAATGTCCCATGTGTCCGCCATAATGTCGCAGTCACAATAAAAATCGTTGATCGCCGCCATTACTATTAAAAAAAAAAAATATTAATAAAAATGCTATAAAACTATCACCTATTTTGTAAACGCTATAACTTTTGCGCAAACCAATCAATAATCGCTAATTGCGATTTTTTTTTTTACCAAAAATATGTAGAAGAATACGTATCGGCCTAAACTGAGGAAAAAAACATTTTTTTATATATTTTTTGGGGATATTTATTATAGCAAAAAGGAAAAAATATTGCATTTTTTTCAAAATTGTCGCTCTATTTTTGTTTATAGCGCAAAAAATAAAAACCGCAGGGGCGATCAAATACCACCAAAAGAAAGCTCTATTTGTGGGAAAAAAAGGACGCCAATTTTGTTTTGGAGTCACGTCGCACGACCGCGCAATTGTCAGTTAAAGCGACGCAGTGCCGAATCGCAAAAAGGGGCCTGGTCCTTTGGCTGCCAATTGGTCCGGGGCTGAAGTGGTTAATAGATGGGATTTTAAGAATGATGACTATAGTAATATTATAAGATACCATGATAATGACAAATGGGATGATGCCAATGAAAAAAGACACCAATGTTGCTTCTAGTTGAATAATTACTGTATCAAAGCAGGAAAGCTTAAGAATTAGGTCAAGATCACAGAAAAGGTGATCAATAATGTTGGGGCCACAAAAGTGCAATTGGGCTACATTTAAAGTATGCATTGCCACAATAAAAAAACTTGAAGCCCAACAGGTAATAATTAATATAAAACAGCAGCGTAGGTTCATTATTAAACTTCAATGTAAAGAGGAGCAGGGGCGGAACAGGCTGACAATTTCTTGGTTGGTCGCTTCTGGCCGGGCCGCTCTGATGTCCTGTAAAAAGCCTTCTGGCAGAAGCGATCAGCCAGGAATCATGCATCTGGAGGACACAGAGCGGGGATCTTCTGCTGAGAGGTATATGAGCTTGTATATGAATAGTCGGCCGATGTCAAACAATGTCCTGCCTCCGGACCGGCATTGGACCAGTATGCTGTCTATTAGATTCCAGGAGATGGGACTTTCTTTGACAGCGTGGCTATTCATATACAAGCTACGTTTCAGTGGGAGATCCTGCTCTGTGTCATCCGGCCGCCCGATCCTCATGACTCCTTCCTGGTGCATTGCTTGGCATGGATGATTGATGAGGCTGCACTTTTGGAAAATGAGAGGCTGCATGATACGCTGCATTTGTGGGCAATGGTATGCTGCACTAGTGGGCACTGATAGGCTGCACTAATGGGCACTGGTGGGAAATGGTATGCTGCACTGATGGGCACTGATAGGCTGCACTTATGGGCCATGATACGCTGCACTGATGGGCACTGATACCCTGCACTGATGGGTATGGATACGCTGCACTGATGGGCAATAATATGCTGCACTGATGGGCTATAAGATGATGCACTGATGGGCACTGATACGCTGCACTGATGGGCAATGATAGGCTGCACTAATGGGCACAGATGGATCGCACTGATGGGGCTGAACTGATGGGCACTGATAAGGCTGCACTGATGGACAATGATGAGGCTGCACTGATGGGCACTGATACACTGCACTGATGGGCACTAATAGGCTGCACTGATGAGTTTTACTGATGGGCTTCACTGATGAGTACTGATTTGCTGCACTGATGGACTGCACTGATGGGCACTGATCAGCTGCACTGATGGATACTGATATGCTTTATGTTAATATGGTTAAAGTTTTTGTTAATATTTATTTTTAGAACTTAATTCTGCATAAAACTTTTAACAGTGTAATTTCATGAGATAATTTACAAGGGCGTGTTTAGGGGCAGGGCCAAGTGGGGCAACTGGTGGCGAGTAAATCTTAAGGCCTGGCTAGTGGCTCAGGACTTGAAATTTTGAGCCCTGATGTAATGGTTTACAGCTGGCCAAATATCTGTCATAGGACATCCCAGTATCAGAAATTATATTTTTTTTGGCTATGTATTATAGCAAAAAGTAAAAAAATATCGTTTTTTTTTTTTTTTTAATTGTCGGTCTTTTTTGGTTTATTGCACAAATAAAAAATAAGAACCACAGAGGTGATCAAATACCACCAAAAGAAAGCTCTATTTGTGGGGGGGGAAAGGGACATCAATTTTGTTTGGGTACAACGTTGCAAGACTGCACAATTGTCAGTTAAAGTGATGCAGTGCCATACTGCAAAAAATGGCCTGGTTATTAACCACTTGCCTACCAGGCACTTACACCCTCTTCCTGCCCAGGCCATTTTTCAGCTTCCAGCGCTGTCGCACTTTGAATGACAATTGTGCAGTCTTGCTACACTGTACCCAAACATTTTTTTTATCATTTTCTTCACACAAATAGAGCTTTATTTTGGTGGTATTTAATCACTGCTGGGTTTTATATTTTTACAAAAAAAAAAAAAAAGACCAACATTTTTTTTTTTAAGTTTTTTACTTTTTTCTGTCAGTAAATTTTGCAACTTAGTAATTTTTTGCCTTTGCTGATGTGCGCTGATCAGGCGGCACTGATGGGCACTGATAGACTGAACTGGTGGGCATTGATGAGGTGGCACCTTCTGGGCACTGATGAGGCGGCACTTATGGGCACTGATGAGGTGGTACTGATGAGTAGGCACTAATATGCCACACTTATGGGCGCTGATAGGTAGCACTGATGGGCACTGTTGGGTGGCACTGATGTGCACTGATAGGCGGCACTGGTGGGTACTGATAAGTGGCACTGGTGGGCACATATAGGCAGCACGGATAGGCAGTACAGATGGGCACTGGGCATTGATGGGTGGCACTGATGGACCACACTGATGGGCATTAATTGACAGCAGTGATGGGCATTGTTCGACAGCACTGATTGCCAGCACTGAATGGCATTGCTAATGGGCACAGATTGCTGCCACTGGTGGGCACTATATGCTGGCATTGGTGGGCACTGTTTTGTGACACTGTATTTATTCAATGTAATCAGTGCCCTGGTTGCATCCCTAGATGTCCCCCTGTGAGGGGATGCCCCTGATCAGCTCTCCTCTTCTCACACTCTGTCAGTGTGAGGCGAGGAGAGCCGATTATCGGCATCTCCTTGTTTACATGTGACCAGCTGTGATTGGACACAGCCGATCACATGATTAAAGAGCCGCGGACGTAGCTCTTCACAGAGATTGGGGTCGCACCGTGTCCTAGCAATGCAAGGCGCGCGAGAATGGCCTTTCTGGGACGCGTCATATGATGGTGTCCCAGAACGAGAGCTGCACCACCCCACCGTCATTTGACAGCGGGGCTGGCAGCAAGCAGTTAAGGGGAAAAATCTTTCGGGGCTGAAGTAGTACGTGCCTAACATTAACACACATTGAGCCCTGGTTCACATTGATGCGATTTGGCATGCAATTTTACATGTCAAATTGCATGCCAAATCGGTGGCAATTGCCGGCAATAGAAGCTTCTGAATCAGTGCGATGCCACATTTGCAGCGCTGCACCGATTCCCAAAAGTCGTTTCTATACTACTTTTGGCAATTAAGGGGTGCGCTTTCCATTGACATCTGTGCAAAATATATTATTAAAAATAATGTGGAACTTTTCTGAAGCAGCTTCAAAACAATGTGGACTACATGATATAAAGAGAGAAAGGATGGTTAAAAACCTAGAAAGCTGGAAATGTTGGCCCTTGCTTTTCAATCATGCTGGGTACTGAAGCTTTTATAAAGAAACAGAATGAATAGCAGGGAGTCACGAGGGATCAGGGATATTCTCATGGGATTAATTATCATTGTTATTTAGAGAAAACATTTATGAGGTTAGAGATGTGAGACCAGCAATTAGCAAATTAGAACGAGTTTTAAGAAAAAAATATACAGATTAATAACAAAAACAAAAGTTGATACTTTAATTACCATGGTCTATCTAGCATATGCACGGTTACCTAATTATTTCACAGTGGCATCATTTTGTATAATATTAATAACAACAATAATATTAATACAAATGCTCAGATGCTTCCTTGAGCCTCTTCTTGAGTATACAGTGCCTGCCACGGATTTATATATATTGCATTCAGTCTGCACATGATTCACTTATGGCATAGCTAAGAATCAGCAAAAACCAACACTACACTCTGTACTATAAGACCATATTAAAGTGATATTAAAAACTTCAGCCCCGGAAGATTTGGCTGTTTAATGACCAGGCCATTTTTTTGCGATTCAGCACTGCATCGATTTAACTGACAATTGCGCAGTCGTGCGACGTTGCATCCGAACAAAGTTGACGTCCTTTTTTCCCCACAAATAGAGCTTTTTTTAGGTGGTATTTGATCACCTTTGCGGTTTTTATTTTTTGCGCTATAAACAAAAAAAGAGTGACAATTTTGAAAAAAAAAACACATTTTTTACTTTTTGCTATAATAAATATCCCCCTTTTTTTTAAAAAAAAGCAAATTTTTTCTCAGTTTAGTCCGATATGTATTCTTCTACATATTTTTGGTAAAAAAATTGCAATAAGCGTATATTGATTGGTTTGCGCAAAAGTTATAGCGTCTACTAAATAGGGAATTGAATTATAGCATTTTTATTATTATTATTTTTTTACTAGTCATGGCAGCGATCTGTGATTTTTATTGGGACTGCAAAATTATGGAGGACACATTGCACACTTTTGACCCATTTTTGGGACCATTGGCATGTATACAGCGATCAGTGCTATAAAAAAGCACTTATTACTGTAAAAATGTCACTGGCAGGGAAGGGGTTAACATTAGTGGGCGATCAAGGAGTTAACTGTGTTCCCTCAGTGTGTTTCTGTAGGAAGAGGGGACTGACCTAGAGGAAATTACAAATCATTGTTCCTAGCTAATAGGAACTCACGATCTGTCACACCTCACAGAACAGAACACAGATTTTTGTGTTTACACACACTCGTCCCTGTTCTGCCTCTCATGCCCGCAATCACTCGTGGCTGGCGGTCATCGCGACTGTCAGCCGCGAGCATCAGCATCCCCGCTGTGCAGCAGGGGCGTGACTCCAGCGGTGCACGTGTGCCTGCTATCCTGATCCCGTGAGTCGACATATAGCTACGATAGTTTGCGGGATGGTGCCGACCTGCTGCAGTAAAATTACAGCGACTGGTCGGCAAGCGGTTAAAGACTTGTTTTTTTTTAAATAACAAACATATCATACTTACCTGTTCTGTGCAGTTGGTTTTGCACAGGGCAGCCCAGATCCTCCTCTTCTCGGTCTGTGCCCCAGGCTCCTCCCATTAGCTTAGTGCCCCACATAGAATGCATGAAGGACTATATAATGCATTGTTTGAAATTGACTGACAATTTTCTGTACATTTGTCTTTTGTTTCCCAATAAAAACTTAAAAAAAAAAAAACACTCTTGAAGAGAAACAAAAAAACTTTTACAGCAAAAAAAATACAAATAAAGAATGCATGAAGGTAAAAAGCCTTGAGCCCTTAGAATCACGTTAAGATTACAATTTATACATTTTACAAATAATTAGGTTAGGACAAAGACAAATGTCCTTCCAGTTTTAAGAAAGGTTATGGATGGTTCCGTGCAAATGGCTAGATTGAATTGGTAAATGAGAACTGCTGCCCCTATAGATACAACCACCTCGGTCACTGATTGCGAACCTTGGCACCCCAGGTGTTTTGGAACTACATTTTCCATGGTGCTCATTGCACTCTGCAGTGTAGTTGAGCATCTTGGGAAAAGTAGTTCCAAAACAACTGGGGTGCCAAGGTTCGCCATCATTGACCTAGGTGGGGTATGAAAATTAAGTGTTAAGGGGTTGGTGAGGCGCTGTTCTTGAATCCTGGGATTTGAGTGCTCCAAAATCACTCTCTGACCATTGACTTATATATCTAAACATACTTATGTGCATTAATTATAAAGTGACCGGTGCTAAACCATAATTCATATGCGATATGCAATCATGAGAAAAGTGACAAGTGCTAAAAAAATCTATTGATGTTCACAATCCTAATATAACATGTCCAAAGTGATAGGTGTTCTTCAATAGTATGTGTCCTTTATGCTGAAATAAAATTAATATATACAGTCCTTATAAAACATAAGGTTTTTCAAAGTGACAAGTGCTCCTCAATCAAGGGTCCTGTGTGCTGGTGCTTCTTTACAGTGCCCCTAGAGGTAATGCACTCACCAGAAATACTCACCCCCTCAAAGGGGTAGTGCACGTTCACAGTATTTGCCACTGTGCGGGAGTATCCAGATCCACGCCTACGTATACTCTAATGCCACATACACACAATCGGACATTCCGACAATAAAACCGTGGATTTTTTTTCGACGGATGTTGGCTCAAACTTGTCTTGCATACACACGGTCACACAAATGTTGTCGGAAATTTTGAACGTCAAGAACCCGGTAATGTACAAGACGCACGAGGAGCAGAGAAAAATGAAGTTCAATAGCCAGCGGAATCTTCTGCTTGATTCCAAGCATGCATGGAATTTTGTGTGTGTAAGAATTGTGCACACACGCTCGGAATTTCCGACAACAAATTTTGAGATCCAGCTCTCAAACATTTGTTGTCAGAAATTCTGACAGCAAATGTCCAATGGAGCCTACACACGGTCGGAATTTCCGACAACAAGCTCACATCGAACATTTGTTGTCGGAAATTCCGACCGTGTGTACGCGGCATTAGTATTATTCATCCGTGTCTGCCACTGACAGGCACTTTTCAGATGCTCCTCTCCTCTGCATGGTATTCAGTTACCCCAGATGGAGATTACACTTAGATTTATTGTCCCAGGATGTAGGCTGGTGTCTTTGTCTGTCTGTCTGTCTGTCTCTCTCTAAGGGTGGTGCATCTCTGTCAGATTCTCCGTCACGTGACCAGTCTGCTAGCTCTACTGCATCCATGGAGTTTTACCTTTCGCAAACCCTTTAAAAGAAATAATAAGAAGAAATATATTTAATGGAAGAGTAAGCTATGAGCCATATTGAATACAAGACAGAAATATTAATTCTGTAGATTAAAACTACCATACTATGCTTAGTAGAGATGGGCAAACTGTTCGGGCCAAGCATTGGTTGGGCCCCGAACAGCACCTGTTCGGATGTTAGCCAAACACCTGAAATTTCAAGGCATTCAGCAGGATGTTCATCCGCTGAGCTCACAGTGAATAGCTGCCAGTTGTTAAGGAGTGGGCCAGGAAGCCAGCCACCATGTCCTTACCAACGGATGAGTCATCAGCTGTCAGCGGGCTTCCCCAATGACAGCTGAATGAAAAAAAAAAAACATTGCCGGAATATAAAAATTTGAAAACAATGGCATAGGGGTCCCCCACAATCCATACCAGACTAAACGTTGTCCCCCGATGTAGATCCATCGTCAATCATGACGCCCGCCGCACCACTCGACCTGAAAAAATAAAAATGTTTTGCGCATGACAAAGGCTAAACACTGACTGTCTGCTCCACCGTCTGACAGTTCTTAAATAGGTAAGGGGTGGGCCCACCGGATGATGTCAGTTGGTGGCACCAAGCCTTGTGACATCACCATCCTGGCATGCACCACAGTCCCACACAATACTGCCCAGGGTTGTGGGGAAGAGGCCCTTGTCCCCAACAACATGGGGGCAAGGTGCTTTGGGGTGGGGCTTGCTCAACCCCCCTTTCCTGGCCTGTCAGGCTGCATGTTTGGATAATGGTCTGGTATGGATTTTAGGGGAGACCCCACACCATTTTTAAAATTTTTGCAAGTTCCACTTAAAATCCGTACGAGACCCAAATGGCCTGATATTGATTGGGGGGGGGGGGCTCACATTTTTCTAATGCTGGCAATGTTTTTTTTTTTCCTTCAAGAAAGCTTGCAGAAGGGAAAATCAATTTAAATGTCACTTTTTTCTTTATCTATGTCAATTGCTGCAGCAGGTTTTATACATGGTACAGATGCACTTTACAGGCAGACTAAGGCCCCAAGGCACTATATTTACAGGAATTTTTCATTTTTAGCATTTTACTTTGAGTATCAATAAAAGTACTGCTCCTTTAAAAACAATCTTTTTTTTCTCTTTCAATCATTTTTATTTAAGAATATAAAGATGACAATGAACAATAATAGTGAAAATAATAAATTGACAAGAAGAAACGTGGGGTAGGGTGCATGTAGATAAAATCCTGCAGTAGACATGTGCACAATTGAAAAATTAGTTTATTTTCGTTTCGTTTCTTTCGTTTCCGTTGATTCGTACGATTCGTAAATTCGTAAGTCGTCGGTGTTCGTATTCGTAACGATTCGTAAATTTGTAAGTCGTCGGTGTTCGTATTCGTAACGATTCGTATTTTCGTAAGAGTTATTTTTTTCGTTGATTCATTTTTTCCGTTAGTTTAATTTTTGTTTATTCGAAATTCGTACGCATTCGTATTTTCGTAGATTTAGTTACATTCGTACTTTCGTTAGATTGATTTATTCGTACTTTCGTAACATTGTTTTCATAGATTCGTAATCGGAGCATAATTCAATAATTTTATGTAATGTGTATGCTATTATTACATTTTAAGAGACACAGAAAATTACGAATCAAAAAAAAAAGTTACGTAATTTTTTCGTTCAATCCATTCGAAGCACGTTAAGCAGCGCCATTGTAAGAGACACGGAAAATTACGAATCGAAAAAAAAAAAAAAGTTATGAATGTACAAATTTTTTCGTTCAATCCATTCGAAGCACGTTAAGCAGCGCCATTGTAAGAGACGCGGAAAATTACGAATCGGAAAAAAAAAAGTTACGAATGTACGAATTTTTTCGTTCAATCCATTTGAAGCACGTTAAGCAGCGCAATTGTAAGGGACACGGAAAATTACCAATTCAACAAAAAAAAAAGTTACGAATGTACGCATTTTTCCATTCATTTTGATTTTCGTTGTTCCTGTTTTCGTTTTTCGGATTTTATTCTTTCGTAGTTTCGTTGTTTCTAATTTGGTCAATTCGGATTTTCGTTGTTTTTCGGATTCGTTCGATTCGAACATTCGTTATTCGTTAAAATTTTTAGCGAATCGTTCATTCATTCGTACGATAACGAATAAATGAATATAACGAATTTTAACGAAAAAAAAACTAAACAAATTGCACATGTCTATCCTGCACCCTCATGGGGTGAGAAAAGAATTACAGACTTTTCATAAAAAAATAACTCTTTTCAGGGGCCCTAGTCCCACGCCTGGGTTAGATGTTATTAGAGACTGAGGTCACTGGGGGCTGTGCACCTGGAAATGGTTGCAACACATACGGGCCCCGGGAGCTCAGTCTACTGGAACCCAGAGTGGGGTGGTCCCATGAAACCCCGTTTGACTGAATTCCCAGCCCCCTCCTGGACCCGCTTGAAAGGGGGTAGCAAGTGGTAATGATCTAATGTAAAAAAAAAAAAGGGGGGAGAGTGTGCACCCTTGACATGTTCCATTTTTAAGAGAAAATGTTTATGAAAACACTCCGTTTATCTGTACTTGGGCCGATAGTGAAGAGTACAGGAAACCTATCCAGTTAAGCATGGCAGGACCCAGCCCTGCAGCTTCTAAAGTTAGCCAAATAATTAACCACTTGACCACTGGGCACTTAAACACCCTTAATAACCAGACCAATTTTCAGCTTTCGGTGCTTTCACATTTTGAATGACAATTACTCAGTCATACAACACTGTACCCAAATGAAATTTTTGTCCTTTTTTTCACACAAATAGAGCTTTCTTTTGGTGGTATTTAATCACCGTTGGGTTTTTTATTTTTTTGCGCTATAAAAGAAAAAAGACTGAAAATTCTGTAAAAAAAATTTTTTTTTTTCGTTTCTGTTATAAAATTTAGCAAATTTTGTCATTTTTCTTGATAAATTTTGGCCAAAATTTATACTGCTACATATCCTTGGTAAAAATAAGTACAAATTGGGGTATATTATTTGGTCGTTGTGAAAGTTTTAGAGTCCACAAGCTATGGTGCCAATATCTGAAAATTGATCACACCTGAAGTACTGACGGCCGATCTCATTTCTTGAGTCCATAACATGCCATAAAAGTACAAATACCCCCCAAATGACCCCTTTTTGGAAAGAAGACATTCCAATGTATTTAGAAAGAGGCATGGTGAGTTTTTTTGGAAGTTGTAATTTTTTCCCACAATTCTTTGCAAAATCAAGATTTTTCTTATTTTTTTTTTTTTTCACAAAATTGTCATATTAGCAGGTTATTTCTCACACACAGCATATGCATACCACATATTACACCCCAAAACACATTCTGCTATTACTCCCGAGTACGGCGATACCACATGTGTGAGACTTTTACACAGCGTGGCCACATACAGAGGCCCAACATGCAGGGAGCGCCATCAGGCGTTCTGGAGCACCAAGGCCAATTCTGACATTTCTCTCCTACATGTAAAAATCATCATTTATTTGCTAGAAAATTACATAGAACCCCAAAATATTATATATGTTTTTTTAGCAAAGACCCTAGAGAATACAATGGCGGTCGTTGCAATTTTTATCTAGCACGGTACTTGCGCAGCAATTTTTCGAACGCGTTTTTTTTTTTTGGGAAAAAAAAGTTTTGTGCTTTACAAAAAACAAAACTGTAAATTTAGCCCAATGTTTTTGCATAATGTGAAAGATGAAGTTACGCCGAGTAAATAGATACCTAACATGTCACCCTTCAAAATTGCACGCGCTCGTGGAATGGCGCCAAACTTCGCTACTTAAAAATCCCCATAGGCGGCGCTTTAAAACTTTTTACTGGTTACATGTTTTGAGTTACAGAGGAGGTCTAGGGCCAAAATTATTGTTCTCGCTCCAACGTTCGCAGCGATACCTCACATGTGTGGTTTGAACACCGTTTTCATATGTCGGCGGGACTTACGTATGCGTTCGCTTCTGCATGCGAGCGCACAGGGACAGGGGCGCTTTACATTTTTTTTTTTTTTTTTTATTGTTCATTTTACTTTATTTATTTTAGTTTGACACTTTTTTCCCCCCAAAAATTTTTTTGATCACTTTTATTCCTATTACAAGGAATGTAAACATCCCTTGTAATAGGAATATGGCATGACAGGTCCTCTTTACAGTGAGATATGGGGTCAATAAGACCCCACATCTCACCTCTAGGGTGGAAAGCCTGAAAAAAAAAAAAAACGATCCTGGCTTTGATCGTAGCGAGCATTGCAGGGTATCGCAGAATATCGCAGGGTATGGCTGGGTATGGCAGGGTATGGCTGGGTATGGCAGGGTATGGAAGAGTATCGCAGGTAATGGCAGGGTATGGCATGGCAGGGTATGGCAGAGTATGGCAGAGTATGGCAGGGTATGGCAGAGTATGGCAGGGTAATGGCAGAGTATCGCAGGGTAATGGCAGGGTAATGGCAGGGTAATGGCAGGTATGGCAGGGTAATGGCAGGGTATGGCAGGGTAGGGTATGGCAGGGTATGGCAGGGTATGGCAGGGTAATGGCAGAGTATGGCAGGGTATGGCAGGGTATGGCAGAGTATGGCAGGGTATGGCAGAGTATGGCAGGGTATGGCAGGGTAATGGCAGGGTATCGCAGGGTAATGGCAGGGTATCGCAGGGTAATGGCAGAGTATGGCAGAGGGTATGGCAGAGTATCGCAGGGTAATGGCAGGGTATGGCAGGGTAAGGCAGAGTATCGCAGGGTAATGGCAGAGTATCGCAGAGTAATGGCAGAGTATCGCAGGGTATGGCAGAGTATCGCAGGGTATCAGCAGGGTATGGCAGAGTATCGCAGGGTATGGCAGGTATGGCAGAGTATCGCAGGGTATGGCAGAGTATCGCAGGGTATGGCAGAGTATCGGCAGGGTATGGCAGAGTATCGCAGGGTATGGCAGAGTATCGCAGGGTATATGCAGGGTAATGGCAGAGTATCGCAGGTAATGGCAGGGTATGGCAGAGTATCGCAGGGTATGGCAGGTATCGCAGGGTATGGCAGAGTATCGCAGGGTATGGCAGAGTATCAGGGTATATCGCAGCAGAGTATCGCAGGGTATGGCAGGTATCGCAGGGTAGAGTATCGCAGGGTATGGCATGCAGGGTATGGCAGAGTATCGCAGGGTAGGCAGAGTATCGCAGGGTATGGCAGAGTAAGGGTGGCAGAGTATCAGCAGGTATCGTAATGGCAGGGTAGTATCGCAGGGTAATGGCAGAGTATCGCAGGGTAATGGCAGAGTATCGCAGGGTAATGGCAGAGTGCAGGGTAATGGCAGAGTATCGCAGGGTAATGGCAGAGTATCGCAGGGTATGGCAGAGTATCGCAGGGTATGGCAGAGTATCGCAGGGTAATGGCAGGGTATCGCAGGGTATGGCAGAGTATCGCAGGGTATGGCAGAGTATCGCAGGGTATGTATCGCAGAGTATCGCAGGGTATGGCAGAGTATCGCAGGGTAATGGCAGAGTATCGCAGGGTATGGCAGGGTAATGGCAGAGTATGGCAGGGTAATGGCAGAGTATGGCAGGGTAATGGCAGAGTATGGCAGGGTAATGGCAGAGTATGGCAGGGTAATGGCAGAGTAATGGCAGGGTAATGGCAGAGTATGGCAGGGTAATGGCAGAGTATGGCAGGGTAATGGCAGATTACTGCTGGGTATCCATCCATCCATGCTCAGCCATCCCTCCATACCCTGCAATACACAGCAATACACTGCAGTGTATTGCTGTGTATTGCAGGGTATGGAGGGATGGCTGAGCATGGATGGATGGATCGGTGGTGGCAGAGCAGGCTGTGGGCACTACAGATCCCGCCCACAGCACTGCTGCCACCGATCCCTCCCCCTCTCCTCTCACACTGTACCGATCGGTACAGAGAGAGGAGGGGATAGGAACCGGCGTCATCAAATGACGCCGGTTTGCTTACATGTGATCGCTCCGTCATTTGACGGAGCGATCACGTGGTAAACGGCCGCGATGAGCGGCCGTTTACCGTGATCCGTGATCCGCCGGGTCCTCTGGACCCGGCGATCACGGAAGTTCTCGAGTGCGCGCCCCAGGGGGCGCGCAAGAGGGGAATTCCGGGAGGACGTCATATGACGCCCTCCCAGAGTTAAGCAACCGCCCCGTAGCCGTCATTCGGCTATGGGCCGGTTGTAAAGTGGTTAATAAGTCTGTAATTAGACACCAAACACAAATATTGGAACTATAATGGTCCTGGTATTAAAAAGAGCATTCATTCTATTTTCTAATGGTAGTGGGGTCAAATCGATGTTCTTTTTCAACTGCATGACAGGAAAATTTGAAGGAGCAGAAAGTTTTATAAAAAATGTTGGTGCCCAGAATTCTATTCTAATGTGGCGTACACACGGTCGGAATTTCCAATGGAAACAGTCCGATGGGAGCTTTTCATCGGATTTTCCGACCGTGTGTATGCCCAACGGTCTTTTTCTGTAGGAATTTCCGACGGACTTTGAATTGAGAACCTGTTCTCAATTTTTCCGACGGAAAACCTTTCTATCGGATTTTCCGATCGTGTGTATGCAATTCCGACACGCAAAATTATGACGCATGCTCGGAAACAATTTGACGCATGCTCGGAAGCATTAAACTTCCCTTTTATAGTGCTGTCGAACGTGTTTTATGCCGCTGTGTTATTGACCGTCGGAATTTGGTATGATCGTGTGTAGGCAACACAGCTTGAGCGTAATTCCGCCGTAATTCCGTCGGAAAAACTGTCAGAGTTTTTTCCGACGAGAATTCCGATCGTGTGTACGCGGCATAACAGTATATCTATCATAAGACATATCAGTTAGAAGAAGACACGTCAATATTAATGTAGTACAACAGAAATAAAACTGGGTGAGGCAATCAGGAAATGACATTATAGCATCATTCATCAAAACTGTTCCGAACGTGTTGGGAAAAATATCAGTTGCCTGTATGATATCCGACATAGCGAGCTGGGAGAGGAAGATGTACATGGGAGACTGGAGGGTTTTGCTGTAGGACACCAATGTGATGATCAGGAGGTTTCCACATAGTGTAACACAATAAAGCATAAGCAAAATAAAAAACACCAAAAATTTAACATTGTGTGGGGTCTGAAATCCTAAGAGATGGATTGTGGAAATTCTGGTCATATTGTTCTCCTCCATAACCTGAAGACAGAGTATCAAAATTAAGGTGTAACATTTGTTAAGCAGCTTCAAAAACAATGTGAAGTGATTCAAGTAAAGGGAGAAAGGATGGTCAAAAACCTAGAAAACTGTAAATGCTGGTCCTTGAAATGCTTTTCTGATCATGCTGGGTACTGCAGATTTTATAAAGAAACAGAATGAATTGCATGGATCCACTAGGGATCTATGCTTAGTGATAGTCTCTTGGGATTTGTTACCAATAATTGTTAGAGAAAACATGTATGAGGTTTAAGGTGTGAGATTAGCAATTAGCAAGAGAGTGTTAAGGAGAATATACAGTTTAATAATAAAAACAACATTTTACACGCAGGAGGAATTATTATTATTATTATCTATATTTTTTTCTTATTGGAGTATTGCAAGGAACTTTTTTTTGGGACTTTGTTTCTTTTACACATTTTTTGATTATCATTCAATAACATTTATTCACTTGTTTGGACACTATGCCATTACATACTGTATATATATATATATATATATATATATATATATATATATATATATATATATATATATTGTATCAACAAATAGTATCAAGTCCACAGGTATTTCTATAAGTACCAGTATATACTAAAGCAGCGCTACTGTCATTTCCCAATATGACAAGCTTTCATATGATTATAAGCACATGAGAAAATATAGATCACAGATGGTGATGAGAAAAGTCCAAAAGACACAGGATGTGGTCCTAATGCTGGATAGTAGTAGTGCATCTCACACGAAGATCCTCCAAAACGTGCCTCAAACTCCCCATAGGGGTTCTCACTCACCAGATATAAGCATAAAACAAGCCTTTAATATGCCCAGAAATACGCCATCCACATCTTGAGTTGGGTCAGAACCACAAATCACCTCAGCAGGTACTCGGATAAATGGGAAACAAACTCCACATAGCGTAATTCCGTTTACCTTATATTGTAGTCACCAACTTCATAAAATAACAGTTTCCAATGATTTTGCAATGGATAAAACATACAAGTATGCCCTGTATTGTGTTACCAGCAGCCCTTGTTAGTAGCAAGTAGGGATGAGCCGAACACCCCCGGGTTCGGTTCGCACCAGAACCTTCGAACGGACCGAAAGTTCGCGCGAATTTTCGAACCCTATACGTTATAATGGACGCGAACGTTCGAAATCAAAAGTGCTAATTACAACGGCCAATATGCATGTTAATGTCATAAAACAGGTTTGGGGACCCGGGTCTTGCCCCAGGGGACATATATCAATGCAAAAAGAACTTTTAAAAACTAACGTTTTTTCGGGAGCAGTCATTTTAATGATGCATAAAGTGAAAAAAAAAAAGTGAAATTTTCCTTTAAATATGGTACCTGGGGGGTGTCTAAAGTATGCCTGTGAAGTGGCATGTGTTTCCCGAGTTTAGAACTGTCCTTGCACAAAATGACATTTGTAAAGGAAAAAAAGAAGCCATTTAAAACCACTTGCGGCTTTAGGTTTGTTCTTAAGTAGAATCTGAACAGGTACATTATGAAGTGTAGCTCCATCCCAAAAAAATCTATTTTTAAGCTTTTTGGAGAACATAGGGAGGGGTTATCACCCCTGTAACATTTGCTGTCTTTGCACATCTGTTCAGAACATGTCACCTCACTTTCCGTCCCAATGACAAATGTTTTTGGAAAAGTGGGGTTTTAATTGAAACAAGGATTGGTGATAAAGTATCAGTAGAGAGGAGATACCTTTTTCCCAAATTAAATCTAACAGGATAGAATTTCCCTTCCTAGGGGTAGATTTCCTCTCACTTCCTGTTTTCTCTTTCCATTTGCAAGTAGGAGTCGTTTTGTAAGTTGGATGTTTGAAAGTAGGGGCCTGGCGTATATACTCTGCAGAAATTTGCCCTATTAGATGTTGGTGTAGCCACAAGACTGGTGGGCACAGGAATGGGCCCTGCTGTGAGTTAATAGATCAAGATTTGTAATTGCAAGCACCTGATGAACAGGGCAGAAAAATTGGGCCTTTGGCGGTGGTGGTGGACGGTGTTGCCACAAGACTGTAGGCCTCATAGTTACTCTTGGTGGGCGCAGGAATGGGCCCTGCTGTGAGTTATTAGATCAAGATTTGTAATTGCAAGCACCTGATGAACAGGGCAGAAAAATTGGGCCTTTGGCGGTGGTGGTGGACGGTGTTGCCACAAGACTGTAAGCTCTCACAGTTACTCTTGGTGGGCGCAGGAATGGGCCCTGCTGTGAGTTATTAGATCAAGATTTGTAATTACCCGCCCCTGTTAAACAGGGGCTGAAAAATTGTGCCTTAGGCACTGGTGCTGGTGCCACAACACTGCAACCCCTCACAGATACTGTACTTGGAGCACAGCAGTCACACGTGTTGCGAAGCATTTTTTTAAAAAATTGTAATTACCCGCCCCTGTTAAACAGGGGCTGAAAAATTGTGCCTTAGGCACTGGTGCTGGTGCCACAACACTGCAACCCCTCACAGATACTGTACTTGGAGCACAGCAGTCACACGTGTTGCGAAGCATTTTTTTAAAAAATTGTAAGTACACGCCCCTGTTA
This sequence comes from Lithobates sylvaticus, assembly GCA_028564925.1. Taxonomy (NCBI): domain Eukaryota; kingdom Metazoa; phylum Chordata; class Amphibia; order Anura; family Ranidae; genus Lithobates; species Lithobates sylvaticus. Next base: position 256,192,919 of record CM053027.1, on the reverse strand, counting down.
AACAGGGGCTGAAAAATTGTGCCTTAGGCACTGGTGCTGGTGCCACAACACTGCAACCCCTCACAGATACTGTACTTGGAGCACAGCAGTCACACGTGTTGCGAAGCATTTTTTTAAAAAATTGTAAGTACACGCCCCTGTTAAACAGGGGCTGAAAAATTGTGCCTTAGGCACTGGTGCTGGTGCCACAACACTGCAACCCCTCACAGATACTGTACTTGGAGCACAGCAGTCACACGTGTTGCGAAGCATTTTTTTAAAAAAATTGTAAGTACACGCCCCTGTTAAACAGGGGCTGAAAAATTGTGCCTTAGGCACTGGTGCTGGTGCCACAACACTGCAACCCCTCACAGATACTGTACTTGGAGCACAGCAGTCACACGTGTTGCGAAGCATTTTTTTAAAAAAAATTGTAAGTACACGCCCCTGTTAAACAGGGGCTAAAAATTGTGCCTTAGGCACTGGTGCTGGTGCCACAACACTGCAACCCCTCACAGATACTGTACTTGGAGCACAGCAGTCACACGTGTTGCGAAGCATTTTTTTATAAAAATTGTATGTACACGCCCCTGTTAAACAGGGGCTGAAAAATTGTGCCTTAGGCACTGGTGTGGTGGCATGGATCATTGAGGAGGAGGAAGAGGATAGTCAGTGAACATAAGAGGACAGTCACTCAGCATCAGCATAGGCAGTCTTGAAGGGATGTGACATTATAAATTATTCGGTTATATCTGCCTCAGGTGCCTGGTAGCTGGTGGTGATCCAAGACTGATTCATTTTGATGAAGGTCAGTCGATCAACCGAGGCGGTGGACAGGCGCACCCTATGATCGGTGACAAATCCTCCAGCAGCACTGAATGTGCGTTCGGAAAGAACGCTGGAGGCAGGACAGGCCAGTAGCTCAATTGCATACTGTGCAAGCTCTGGCCAGTGATCCATCCTCAGGACCCAGTAAGCCAGAGGATTTTCGGTGGGAAAGGTGTCCAAGTCTGACCTTGCCCCAAGGTATTCCTGCACCATGTATATCAGACGCTGGCGATGGTTGCTGGAACCGATCATACCTTGGGGCTGCGGACAAAAAAATTGTCTGAACGCATCGGTCAGACGTCCACCTTCCCCACCGCTCCTTCTGCTACTGACCGAAGCCTCAGCAACTCGTCGCCCAGGACCAGGAGTTTGTAACCTCCCAGTTTCTGGGAACGCGTTGCACAGACCTTTCTGCAAGGCCTCCCTGAGATGTCTCATCCTCTGCTCCCTCTGCGACGGCAAGATAAGGTCCGCAACCTTACCCTTGTACCGCGGATCAAGGAGAGTGGCCAGCCAGTAATGGTCCCTCTCCTTGATCCGAAGAACACGAGGATCCTTCCGCAGGCTTTGCAGGATCAGGGAGGCCATGCAGCGTAGGTTAGCTGAGGCATTCGGTCCGGAGTCTTCTGGGTCACTGAGGATGACATGATCGCCAGCCACCTCCTCCCAGCCACGTACAGGTCCACTGGTTTGTTGGGACTGTACATCATCCCTAAAAGACTGCTGCTGCTGATGCTGAGTGCCAGGCTCCACCTCCATGCTCACACAATCCTCCTCCTCCTCCTCCTCCTCCTCCTCCTCCTCCTCATCCTCTTCCTGTGTGATGGGTGGGACAGAAGGAACACTGTCCGGATAAAGGGGGCCTTGAGAGGCAAGGAAGTCCTCCTCTTCCTGCCTCTGTTCTGCCTCAAGTGCCCTGTCCATTATCCCACGCAGCGTATGCTCCAACAGGTGGACAAGAGGGACAGTGTCACTGATGCATGCACTGTCACTGCTCACCATCCTCGTGGCCTCCTCAAATGGTGAGAGGACAGTGCATGCATCCCTGATCATGCTCCACTGACGTGGGGAAAAAAACCAAGCTCCCCTGACCCTGTCCTGGTGCCGTAGTCGCAAAGGTACTCATTGATGGCCCTCTGCTGCGTGTGCAGTCGCTGCAGCATGGCCAACGTTGAGTTCCACCTGGTGGGCATGTCACATATTAGGCGGTTCTTGGGCAGGTTCAGCTCCTTTTGCAGCTCAGTCAGCTGAGCACTGGCATTATAAGATCGGCGGAAATGCACACAGACTTTCCTGGCCTGCCTCAGGACATCCTATAAGCCTGGGAACCTGCCCAAGAACCGCTGCACCACCAGGTTGAGGACGTGAGCCATGCAGGGCACATGGGTGAGCTGCCCCTGTCGCAGGGCGGAGAGGAGGTTGGTGCCATTGTCAGAAACGACCATTCCAGGCTTAAGCTGACGTGGCGTCAACCACCTCTCGGCCTGCCCCTGCAGAGCTGCCAGAACCTCTGGCCCAGTGTGGCTCCTGTCCCCCAAACACACCAGCGCAAGCACGGCATGGCATCTTTTTGCCTGCGTACTTGCGTAGCCCCTTGTACGCCTACGGAGCACCGCTGGTTCCAAGGACAGAGCACTGGAGGAAGAAGAAGAGGAGGGGGTGGAGGAGAGAGGTGTGTCACAACCAGTAGCAGTAGTAGCGTTTTGGAGGCATGGTGGCGGAACAACCTCCAACACTACTGCACCTTGTCCTGCATCCCTCCCAGCTGCCAATAGAGTGACCCAATGGGCCGTGAAAGAAAGGTACCGTCCCTGTCCATGCCTGCTGGACCATGAGTCAGCGGTAATATGCACCTTACCGCTGACCGCCCTGTCCAGCGAGGCATGGACATTGCCTTCCACATGCCGGTAGAGAGACGGAATCGCCTTCCGTGAGAAAAAGTGGCGTTTGGGAACCTGCCACTGAGGAACCGCACATTGAACAAACTCACGGAAGGGGGCCGAGTCTACCAACTGAAAAGGCAGCAGTTGAAGTGCTAGCAATTTAGCCAAGCTAGCATTCAACCGCTGGGCATGTGGATGGCTGGGAGTGTACTTCTTTCTACGGTCCAGCAGCTGGGGCAGGGAAATTTGCCTGCTGCAATCGGACGTCGGTGTACTGCAAGTACTTGGTTGTGACACACCTAATTCTACACCTTCAGTCCTCTCAGAGCAGCTTTCAGAGAGGACTGAAGGTATAGTGGGGATGGAGATCCCAGCTGATGAGGAGCAAGGAGAGGTCCGCTTAGTTCTTTGGTGTGGGTCTTTTATGTGTGCCTGCCAACGAGCTGCATGGCAGGTCGACATATGTCTGGTCATGCTTGTGGTGCCCAAGCGGCTGATGTTTTGGCCACGCGAGATACGCTTGAGACAAATATTGCAAATAGCAGTGGTGCGATCTGATGCACTCGTCTCAAAAAAGGCCCACACCAAAGAACTTTTCTGATAACGTGCAGAGGCAGCGCCCTGCACAGGCGGAGCTCTGCGGTGTTGTACAGTTTCTGTGCTGGCCTCAACCTGGCCTCCAGGGGGCATCCTGCCTCGTTGGACATGTGACGCCGCATCCTCCTCCTCCTCGTCCTCCTCCTCATCCTCTCTCCCTTCAGGCACCCACGTGGAGTCAGTGACCTCATCATCCCCTCCCTCTTCACCACTAGAGCAAACCTGGCAGTAAGCTGCAGCTGGTGGAACAGTACTGCCAGATTCCTCAAGCTGGGTATCATCATCCGAGCCTTCGAATCGTTGGGCATCCTCCTGGAGCATGTACCCAACACTGTGCTCAAAGAGTTCGGGGGACTCCTCAGGAGGACATGGTGGGTCTAGGGAAGGGGTGGCTGATGATGCCATTGAGTACGCGTTGGCAGCTGCTCTGCCAGTACCCTGAGCCTGGGTGAGAGAGGATGAGGAGGATGAGGAGGGCTTGGTCATCCATTCTACCAAGCCTTCAGCAAGATGCGGCTCCACATGTCCAGCTGCCGAAAACAAAGACGCGCGTGTCCCATGGCCACGTGCTGATGACGATGCACGACCACGTCCACGGCCACGGCCACGTCCACTAGAAACAGAGCCTGCCTGCCCTGTGTTCTTGGCTCTGCACGCTCTGCCTCCCCTTGGCGGTCTTCCAGCCATTGTAGTCGGTAGTCCTGTGGGTGCTGCTGAGAAGAATATATAGGAGCTCTGTGTGATGCCACTAACACACTAGAAGTCCTATGGGTGCTTCTGCAAAGAAAATATAGGAGCTCTGTGTGATGCCACTAACACACTAGAAGTACTGTGGGTGCTGCTGAGAAGAAAATATAGGAGCTCTGTGTGATGCCACTAACACACTAGAAGTCCTATGGGTGCTTCTGCAAAGAAAATAGAGGATCTCTGTGTGATGGGACTAACACACTTCAAGTCCTATAGGTGCTTCTGGGAACAAAATATAGGATCTCTGTGTGATGGGACTAACACACTTCAAGTCCTATAGGTGCTTCTGGGAACAAAATATAGGATCTCTGTGTGATGGGACTAACACACTTCAAGTCCTATAGGTGCTTCTGGGAACAAAATATATGATCTCTGTGTGATGGGACTAACACACTTCAAGTCCTATGGGTGCTTCTGGGAAGAAAATATAGGTCTGTGTGATGGGACTAACACACTTCAAGTCCTATAGGTGCTTCTGGGAACAAAATATATGATCTGTGTGTGATGGGACTAACACACTTCAAGTCCTATAGGTGCTTCTGGGAAGAAAATGTAGGTCTGTGTGATGGGACTAACACACTTCAAGTCCTATAGGTGCTTCTGGGAACAAAATATATGATCTCTGTGTGATGGGACTAACACACTTCAAGTCCTATAGGTGCTTCTGGGAAGAAAATATAGCTCTGTGTGATGGGACTAACACACTTCAAGTCCTATAGGTGCTTCTGGGAACAAAATATATGATCTCTGTGTGATGGGACTAACACACTACAAGTCCTATAGGTGCTTCTGGGAAGAAAATATAGCTCTGTGTGATGGGACTAACACACTTCAAGTCCTATAGGTGCTTCTGGGAACAAAATATATGATCTCTGTGTGATGGGACTAACACACTACAAGTCCTATAGGTGCTTCTGGGAAGAAAATATAGGTCTGTGTGATGGGACTAACACACTTCAAGTCCTATAGGTGCTCTGGGAACAAAATATATGATCTCTGTGTGATGGGACTAACACACTTCAAGTCCTATAGGTGCTTCTGGGAAGAAAATATAGGTCTGTGTGATGGGACTAACACACTTCAAGTCCTATAGGTGCTTCTGGGAACAAAATATATGATCTATGTGTGATGGGACTAACACACTTCAAGTCCTATAGGTGCTTCTGGGAAGAAAATATAGGTCTGTGTGATGGGACTAACACACTTCAAGTCCTATAGGTGCTTCTGGGAACAAAATATATGATCTCCGTGTGATGGGACTAACACACTTCAAGTCCTATAGGTGCTTCTGGGAAGAAAATATAGGTCTGTGTGATGGGACTAACACACTTCAAGTCCTATAGGTGCCTCTGGGAACAAAATATATGATCTCTGTGTGATGGGACTAACACACTTCAAGTCCTATAGGTGCCTCTGGGAACAAAATATATGATCTCTGTGTGATGGGACTAACACACTTCAAGTCCTATTGGTGCTTCTGGGAACAAAATATATGATCTCTGTGTGATGGGAATAACACACTTCAAATCCTATGGGTGCTTCTGGGAAGAAAATATAGGTCTGTGTGATGGGACTAACACACTTCAAGTCCTATAGGTGCTTCTGGGAAGAAAATATAGCTCTGTGTGATGGGACTAACACACTTCAAGTCCTATAGGTGCTTCTGGGAACAAAATATATGATCTCTGTGTGATGGGACTAACACACTACAAGTCCTATAGGTGCTTCTGGGAAGAAAATATAGCTCTGTGTGATGGGACTAACACACTTCAAGTCCTATAGGTGCTTCTGGGAACAAAATATATGATCTCTGTGTGATGGGACTAACACACTTCAAGTCCTATAGGTGCTTCTGGGAAGAAAATATAGGTCTGTGTGATGGGACTAACACACTTCAAGTCCTATAGGTGCTTCTGGGAAGAAAATATAGGTCTGTGTGATGGGACTAACACACTTCAAGTCCTATAGGTGCTTCTGGGAACAAAATATATGATCTCTGTGTGATGGGACTAACACACTACAAGTCCTATAGGTGCTTCTGGGAAGAAAATATAGCTCTGTGTGATGGGACTAACACACTTCAAGTCCTATAGGTGCTTCTGGGAAGAAAATATAGGTCTGTGTGATGGGACTAACACACTTCAAGTCCTATAGGTGCCTCTGGGAACAAAATATATGATCTCTGTGTGATGGGACTAACACACTTCAAGTCCTATAGGTGCTTCTGGGAAGAAAATATAGGTCTGTGTGATGGGACTAACACACTTCAAGTCCTATAGGTGCTCTGGGAACAAAATATATGATCTCTGTGTGATGGGACTAACACACTTCAAGTCCTATAGGTGCTTCTGGGAAGAAAATATAGGTCTCTGTGTGATGGGACTAACACACTTCAAGTCCTATAGGTGCTTCTGGGAAGAAAATATAGCTCTGTGTGATGGGACTAACACACTTCAAGTCCTATAGGTGCTTCTGGGAACAAAATATATGATCTCTGTGTGATGGGACTAACACACTCAAGTCCTATAGGTGCTTCTGGGAAGAAAATATAGCTCTGTGTGATAGGACTAACACACTTCAAGTCCTATAGGTGCTTCTGGGAACAAAATATATGATCTCTGTGTGATGGGACTAACACACTTCAAGTCCTATAGGTGCTTCTGGGAAGAAAATATAGGTCTGTGTGATGGGACTAACACACTTCAAGTCCTATAGGTGCTTCTGGGAAGAAAATATAGGTCTGTGTGATGGGACTAACACACTTCAAGTCCTATAGGTGCTTCTGGGAACAAAATATATGATCTCTGTGTGATGGGACTAACACACTACAAGTCCTATAGGTGCTTCTGGGAAGAAAAAATATAGCTCTGTGTGATGGGACTAACACACTTCAAGTCCTATAGGTGCTTCTGGGAAGAAAATATAGGTCTGTGTGATGGGACTAACACACTTCAAGTCCTATAGGTGCCTCTGGGAACAAAATATATGATCTCTGTGTGATGGGACTAACACACTTCAAGTCCTATAGGTGCTTCTGGGAAGAAAATATAGGTCTGTGTGATGGGACTAACACACTTCAAGTCCTATAGGTGCCTCTGGGAACAAAATATATGATCTCTGTGTGATGGGACTAACACACTACAAGTCCTATAGGTGCTTCTGGGAAGAAAATATAGGTCTGTGTGATGGGACTAACACACTTCAAGTCCTATAGGTGCTTCTGGGAAGAAAATATAGCTCTGTGTGATGGGACTAACACACTTCAAGTCCTATAGGTGCTTCTGGGAACAAAATATATGATCTCTGTGTGATGGGACTAACACACTACAAGTCCTATAGGTGCTTCTGGGAAGAAAATATAGCTCTGTGTGATAGGACTAACACACTTCAAGTCCTATAGGTGCTTCTGGGAACAAAATATATGATCTCTGTGTGATGGGACTAACACACTTCAAGTCCTATAGGTGCTTCTGGGAAGAAAATATAGGTCTGTGTGATGGGACTAACACACTTCAAAGTCCTATAGGTGCTTCTGGGAAGAAAATATAGGTCTGTGTGATGGGACTAACACACTTCAAGTCCTATAGGTGCTTCTGGGAACAAAATATATGATCTCTGTGTGATGGGACTAACACACTACAAGTCCTATAGGTGCTTCTGGGAAGAAAATATAGCTCTGTGTGATGGGACTAACACACTTCAAGTCCTATAGGTGCTTCTGGGAAGAAAATATAGGTCTGTGTGATGGGACTAACACACTTCAAGTCCTATAGGTGCCTCTGGGAACAAAATATATGATCTCTGTGTGATGGGACTAACACACTTCAAGTCCTATAGGTGCTTCTGGGAAGAAAATATAGGTCTGTGTGATGGGACTAACACACTTCAAGTCCTATAGGTGCCTCTGGGAACAAAATATATGATCTCTGTGTGATGGGACTAACACAGTACAAGTCCTATAGGTGCTTCTGGGAAGAAAATATAGGTCTGTGTGATGGGACTAACACACTTCAAGTCCTATAGGTGCTTCTGGGAACAAAATATAGGAGCTCTGTTTGCTGCCAGTGCCTGCCTGCCACGAACACACTACAAGTCCTATAGGTGCTTCTGGGAACAAAATATAGGAGCTCTGCCTGCCTGCCACGAACACACTACAAGTCCTATAGGTGCTTCTGGGAACAAAATATAGGAGCTCTGCCTGCCTGCCACGAACACACTACAAGTCCTATAGGTGCTTCTGGGAACAAAATATAGGAGCTCTGCCTGCCTGCCACGAACACACTACAAGTCCTATAGGTGCTTCTGGGAACAAAATATAGGAGCTCTGTTTGCTGCCACTGCCTGCCAGTGCCTGCCTGCCACGAACACACTACAAGCCCCTCTTTCTAAATCAATCTTTCTAAATGAATCTATCTAACTCAATCTCTCTAAGTAAATCTCTCTAACTAAATCTAGCAGAGTGACACAGAACGATCCTGCTCTATCTACGCCGGAACAGCATGTGACCGGCGCCGACGGCGTGGTGGCCTTTTATAAGAGGGGGCGTGTACTAAAGCCCCTGAGCTGTAATTGGCTACAGGCGTCCTGCCTGTAGCCAATTATGGCTCTTCGAGTTTCCGGCGCTGTGATTGGCCAAGCATGCGGGGTCACAGTGCATGCTTGGCCAATCATCAGCCAGCAATGCACTGCGCCGGCCGCGCCGGCCGCAATGCATTGCGGGGCCGCTCGCATCACACGAACGTGATGCGAGCGGCCAAAATAGTTCTGGGCTCGCCGAGCCAGCGAACACCCGGTGCTCGATGCGAACATGGGTTCGCATCGAGCACCGGGCCCATCCCTAGTAGCAAGACATTCACCTTGGAAGAACAGCGTCTGTTGGTTACTTTCGGTTGTCTCTTCCTGGCTGTGGAGCACAAAACGGCACGCACTGACGTGTTTCGTCATCACGACTTCATCTGAGGGCATGGCCTTACGGCGCGGCATCCCGATATTTATATCAAAACATAACAGCTGAAATTTAACACTCCGATGGTGCAACCACACTGTTCTCTAGAGGTGCACATAGTCGGTGGTCAGTACACCACTCAGAGGTCAATACATTCTCAGCAGTTGGCGATGGTAATCTTTATCCTCTAGCCATGCATGGCCAGACTGATATTACAACTCCACTTTTTTAAAGTGCATTACCATATTAAAATCAATCATAATAAAAACTACCACATTTGATTATACCATACATTACAGGTCAATCATTATTAACATTATATTAATCCCACATATTAAAAATATATTAAATCGGTACAAAATACATGGTTACAAATCATATACAAATTCAACTACCTTATAAAATTAAAAAAAAATCATAATATAAAAAACAAACTGATGAGAGTTATATTTAATAGTCACTAATAAAACAGTTGATATCTAGCTCTACATTTAAACCATAGGGGGTGAGAATTTCTGTTAAAAAAATCCAATGAGTTTCACACTTGGAGAGTTCTCTTACCATATTTGAACCTCTCCATACTGGTTTTATATGGTCTACACCCCAAAACTTTAATTCATTTAACCCAATTTAATGTTCTGAATATGTTCTGTGATACAAATCCTCAGAAGCCTCTTAGTACGGCCTACATACATTAACCCACATGGGAAGTCCAGAACATACACCACATGTGTGATGTTGCACGTAATGAATTACTTAACCACTTAAGGACTGCCTCATGCACATTTACTTCGGCAGAATGGCATGGCTGGGCACATCAACGTACTGGTACGTTTCCCTTTAAGAGCCCAGCCGTGGGTCATGCGCGCGCCACCGGCGGCAAGCTTGGGACCCGGTCCTGAGCTCCGCGGCCGTGGGACCCGCAGACCTGATCGCCACCAGTGTCCCGCGATCGGGTCACAGAGCTGAAGAACAAGGAGAGGTAAGTGTAAACCAACCTCTCCCCGTGCTTCCTAGTGAGGCTGTCACTGATCGTCTGTTCCCTGTCATAGGGAAAGACGATCAGTGATGTCACACGCCAAGCCACGCCCCTCTACAGTAAAAAAAAAAAAACACATAGGTCACACTTAACCCCTACACTGCCCCCTAGTGGTTAACCCCTTTACTGCCAGTGACATTTTTACAGTAATCAATGCATTTTTAATCGCACTGATCGCTGTATTAATGCCAATGGTCCCAAATATGTGTCAAAATTGTCCGACTTGTCCGCCATAATGTCACAGTCACAATAAAAATCACTGATCGCCGCCATTACTAGTAAAAAAAAAAAAAGTTTTAATAAAAATGCCATAAAAACTATCCCCTATTTTGTAGACGCTATAACTTTTGCGCAAACCAATCAATATGTGGAAGAATACATATCGGCCTAAACTGAGGAAAAAAAAATGTTTTTTTTTTATGTATTTTTTGGGGATATTTATTATAGCAAAAAGTAAAATGTATTGAATTTTTTTTTAAATTGTCGCTCTATTTTTGTTTATAGTGCAAAAAATAAAAACAGCAGGGGTGATCAAATACCACCAAATAAAAGCTCTATTTGTGGGAAAAGAAGGACGCCAATTTTGTTTGGGAGCCACGTCGCACAACCGCGCAATTGTGAGTTAAAGCGACGCAGTGCCGAATCGCAAAAAGGGGCCTGGTCCTTTAGCTGCAAATTGGTCCGGGGCTTAAGTGGTTAATCAGAAACTAACTTTATTATTTGAACTGGATGTGAATCTATCTATACCTCTTATGGGCATTGGGGCTTCTCTGCATGCCCTGTATTTTCTACATGCAAAAAAGCTGCCTCTGTCCCAAAAAGACGATGGTCTGGTGGGAGGGTCCAAGACTTTTTTGACCACCATGTCACCAAAACTTGGATCCTTTCTATAAATAAACTTAGGCATAGATGGCAGTACAGGTTTTAATAATTTATCGAGGCAAAGGATATGCCAATGGGTTTTAAAAATAGTTTCTACTTCTTTATATTGTGAGTTAAAGGAAGAAATACAACCCCAATCATGGTTCATGTTATTCCTCACTGGTGCATTATCTTTTAGACATTCTGTTTGTGGGATGGCCAATATCTCCTCTACAATTGTGTCCAGATGTTGGGGGTTATAACCTTGTTCTACAAATCTGCCCTTTAACACTTCAGACTGGATTACAAAGTCATCTGCAGTGAAGCAATTTCTCCTTACCCTCGTTATTTGACCTTTAGGTATATTCTTCAGCCACATAGGGTTGTGACCACACTGTATCAGCAGAAAACTATTCTGGTCAGTTGTCTTAAAATATACTTTGATCTCTAATACATCATTATGTCTAAAAATATTACCATCTAAACAATTTATTTGGTCTTTACTCCACTGACTGGTCAATGTAATGTTGTTTTCATTACTATTCAAATACTCCAAGTAATCAATTAGGGGAATTTCCCTGTCTGTGGGATTGGGACATGACAGTAGTGCTGCTTTAGTATATACTAGTACTTATAGAAGTATGTGTGGACTTAATACTATTTGCTGATACTACATTTTATTTTCAGCAGCTGATTAATGAAGTGTACAGTGCCTTGCAAAAGTATTCACCCCCTTGGCTTTTTACCTATTTTGTTAAATTACAGCATTTAGTTCAATGTTTTTTTTTAATCTAAATTATATGTGATAGATCAGAACACAATAGTCTAAGTTGGTGAAGTAAAATTAGAAAAATATATACATAGAACTATTTTTCAGAAATAAAAAACTGATAATTGGCATGTGCATATGTCCTCTTCACCCTCTTTGTTATGAAGCCCATAAAAAAGCTCTGGTGCAACCAATTACCTTCAGAAGTCACATAATTAGTGACATGATGTCCACCTGTGTGCAATCTAAGTGTCACATGATCTGTCATATATACACACCTTTTTGAAAGGAAAAGGCATGTGGGAGACTCCCAAAATGTATGGAGGAAGGTGCTCTGGTCTGATGAGACTAAAAGTTAACTTTTTGTCCATCAAAGAGAAAGCTACAGTATGTCTGGCGCAAACCCAACACATCACATCACCCAAAGAACAGTATATCCACAGTGAAACATGGTGGTGGCGGCATCATGCTGTGGGGATGTTTTTTAGCAGTCGGGACTGGAAAACTGGTCAGAGTTGAGGGAAAGATGGATGGTGCTAAATACAGGTATATTCTTGAGCAAAACCTGTACCATTCTGTGTGTGACTTGAGGCTAGGATGGAGATTCACCTGCCAGCAGGGCAATGACCCCAAACACACTGCTAAAGCAACACTTGAGTGGTTTAATGTGAAATATGTAAATGTGTTGGAATGGCCTAGTCAAAGCCCAGACCTCAATCCAATAGAAAATCTGTGGTCAGACTTAAAGATTTCTGTTCACTAGCGCAAATCATCCAACTTGAAGGAGCTGGAGCAGTTTTGCAAGGAGGAATGTGCAAAAATCCCAGTGGTAAGATGTGGCAAGCTCATAGAGACTTATCCAAAGCGATTTGGAGCTGTGATAGCCGTAAAAGGTGGCTCTACAAAGTATTGACTTAAGAGGGTGAATAGTTATGTACATTGACTTTTTCTGTTATTTTGTCCTATTTGTTGTTTGCTTCCCAATTAAAATAAAAATAAAAATCATCATATATATATTAATATATTGTTGGTCACTCTATGGTTTCACTGATCAAGGGTCATTTTATCCTAATAGCTCCCTTTTTTATATCAATATACATACTTTTGTCATTTATTGTTTGCACTTAGTTTATGTAGTTTATGTAGTGTACGTTGTACAATTTTTACTTATCAATTTTATTTTGACAAGCGCTGTTTGCACAATAGGTTTTGTGCAAGTTTAGTAATTCACTTAAAAGGTTTAGAACAGCAGCTGCCATCTATTGTATTCTATTGAACTGTTTATTTTGGCGTGGGTGTATTGATTCACACAGTGACATAATGTTTATTATTAATAATAATAAAAAAAATTATAATAAAAAAGCCCAGATACTTCCTTCAGCCTTTACAAGTAGCACTGAGTATACACTGCTTGCCATTGATTTATATATACATTATATACAATCTACACATGATTCACATAAAAAGGCAGCTAAGAAACATCAAGTACCAACAGTGCACTCTGCACTGTGAGATCATATTAAGATTACATTGTTTCTTATTTATTTAGGTTAAAAACAAGTCGAGGATGCGACTGGATTCAGGCCCCCAAGGACATGAGGTGAGCATCGTGTCAGAGTATGTACACACACAGACAGCCCATCCATCGCCTATAGCAGCATTCCCCACCTCAAATCAACCTGTGCTAGACACCACTGTGAAAGAGATACTCATTTCACTTCAAAGCTCCCTTCACAATGACTTCTCCTCCATTTTTACCAAATTATCCTCAGAAATGCACTCCATGGGCCAGAGAGTATACCATATTGAAAACCAGCTAGGAGAAATGACTGAAACACTAAATGATCTTGTAGATGTCCATGATCATACCCATGAAGAACAGCAGTGGGTGAGAGTTAAAATAGTGGACCTAAAAGATAGGTTGCACATAACAATGTAAAAATAAGGGGCATACCTGAAAATGTTCTCCCAACAGATCTTATTACATATGCCAGAAAGCTAATTTCAACACTGTTACCTGATCTTTGACCCATGGAAGCCATTATTAACCATATACAGTGCCTTCCTAAACCCTCTCACCACCCCGCGGAGGTCCCTCGCAATTTTCTAATGAGAATATACTTTTCCCATACCAAAGATCAACTACTGATGAAGGTGAGACATCTTGGTCAACTTTCAGCCTCATACGCCAAACTGCAATTATGTGCAGGTTTCTCTCAATACACTCGCCAACTAAGGCGTCAACTAAATACCATTACTAAACCACTCAACAACCATAAGATCCGTTAACAAAGGGGCTTCTCCACCAAAATAATGGTCACCAAAAATGGAGTAAAGCACAACATCTTCACTTCCAAGAAGCCCAGAAAAGACTAGAATGAGCATGGATGATCCCTCATCCCCAGGCCAGGCTGTGGCCCTCTCATTTAACCCTCTGCAATCCAACCAGACCCTGCAATCCTCTATGGCATCATGTTCTACCTTAGGCCAACCTGTGTTAGACACAACACTAAAGGACATGCTCCTTTAACTACACACTTGGGGAATCATTCCTGACCAACCTACACCAACTCAATCCAACCCCTGGGTTGAATAATCAGCCCAGGAGCTACCATGCCAGAAAACTCAAACCCACACCAGAGTAGCGGCCACAAAGTATTGTCCAGCACAGTTCTACATTTTGAGTGGATGATTTGCTCATTGCAAATAGTTTCACACACTTTATGTGTTTTATTCAATAGAAACGATACAATATTTGGTAAGATTTATTTTCAGTGAAATGATGCAATAGACAACTTGAACTGCGAATAAATAATACAAATCACCATATATGGAAAGTGAGGGTCTACATGAGAATGTCTGTGAGGGGCGGAAGTGGTCCCTAATCAAATTTACATCACCTGAGCAATCAGGGAGCTCAGACAGTCTAATGCCGCATACACACGAGCGGATTTTCCATCAGAAAATTATTTTTCAGACGGAATTCTGCTCAAGCTTGGCTTGTATACACATGGTCACACAAAAGTTTGCTGACCCGAGAAAAATAAGTTCAATGCTTCCGAGCATGCGTCAAATTGTTTCCTAGCATGCATCAGAATTTTGCACGTAGGAATTGCCACAGACAATCGGAATTTTGGATCGGAAATTTTTCGGAAAATTCATTGGAAAAATTGAGAACATGCTCTCAATCTTTTGCTGGTGGAAATTCCGACAGAAAAAGTCAGATGGAGCATACACACGGTCACATTTTCTGATGAAAAGCTCTCATCAGTCTTTTGCTGGCCGATAATTCCGATCGTGTGTACGCGGCATAACAAATGTACATAAATCATAAATCATGCATGCATAGCTTGAGTGTTGGAAGTGGAATTTGAAACATTAGTAAACCGTGGTCTCTCAGGAGGTTCCCTTGTTCCTGAATTCCTGCCAACAAATTCTCAGTAGATATTAGGCGGTAGTCAGGTATCCAGCGTATTTAAAGTTGCGTGAGGGTGGATGCAAGACTGGCTATACAATTGCGTTGGTATGGAAGCATTCTAGCTATAGATCCAAAAGGATGCTAAATCAGTTCTGGTTGCCTCTTGTTGTGTGATAAGTCTGTAATGGCCTGTCGGTCTGCCATTGTAAGCATTGTATCCATAAAATGGCCCATTTATGGTGAAATTGTAGGGGCTTCTGTTTTTTAGAGTATACCAGGTCCAGTTTCTCTAACTTGAGGAGGTTAAATAGATCATATTTTAAGTCTTTCACAGTAGGAGGAAGGGAGGAAGTCCTCTGTTTGAGGATTGTTCTTCTGGATGCCATGTAGCAGGTAGCGAGCCAGGCCTTATTATATTGTAGAAGTTTAGCCTGAGTCTTGGGTAGGTCTTGGTTGGGAGCATCAAATGATCTGAGTAGTAGAAGGAAAATGCTCTTGTGAGAGCGGATTCCTGTGATCGTTGCCACTAAGAGTTCAACTTGGTTCCAATAGTGCAACATGGAGGGGCAAGACTAAAGCCTGTGTAATAGAGAAGGTTTGTGACTATTGCACACTGAGTAATGAGAGTGGTCAGGGAGTTCTTTGGACTTCAGGTGCGGGTTGTAGGCCCGGTGGAGAATTTTAAACTGCTGTTCATGCTAGAATTTGTTTTTTTACAAAAGTGCATGTGGTATTGTAGCCTGCTAGGACAGTGATATGCACCTCTGGGGATTGTAGGTCTTTGTTCCAAGCGTTCGAAGTGACGGAGTGGGCTGGTGTTTTATAGAAGGAGTTCAAAGGCTTGTAGAGGTCAAAGATTTTTGTGGCGGTTTTGCTCAAGGAAGGTGTCCAATAGTGAAGTTTTAAAATGTACACTTCTAGGATGACACATGTAAAATTCTATTTTAAAGAGTTTGTAATATTTTATATGATCATTTTGGTAATTTAAAAGCATTAGATCCATCATATTTTACATGCCCAAGTCAGTTAAGAACAATTTTTATTTCTAAAGAAAGTCACAAAGTTTGTAAAAGGAACTTTTTAAGACATTTTTAAGGTTTTTGTTCCTTAAAGTGTATATAACTGGATTTATCAGTGGGGTGACTACAGTATAGGATAATGATAAAAATTTAGTAATATTCCCCGACTGTCCTCCACTGGGTACCAAATAAGCAAAAGCTAGGTTGCCATAATAGATACAGACAACGGTCAGGTGAGAACTGCATGTAGAGAAAACCTGTTTCCTTCCTGTAATAGATGGGATTTTAAGAATGGCGACAATGATAATAATATAAGATAGAATGATAATGATAAATGGAATGACACCAAAGAAAAAAGTCAACAATGTTGCTTTTAGTTCAATAATTGCTGTATTGGAGCAGGAAAGTTTAAGAATTGGGATAAGATCACAGAAATAGTGATCAACAATGTTGGGACCACAAAATTGCAATTGAGCTACGCTTAACGTATGTATCAGCATAGTTGAAAAACCTAAAGCCCAACAGAAACTAATCAAAATACAGCAACAGTCGGGGTTCATTATCAAACTATAATGTAATGGTCTACAGATGGCTAAATACCTGTCATAAGACATATCAGTTAGAAAAAGACAAGCCAATGTTAATGTAGCACCACAGAAACAAAACTGAGTGAGGCAATGAGATAATGGCATTATGGTATCATTCACCAAAACTGTTCGGAACATGTTGGGAAGAATATCAGTTGCCTGTATGATATCCGACATAGCGAGCTGGGAGAGGAAGAAGTACATGGGAGACTGAAGGGTCTTGCTGTAGGACACCAATGTGATGATCAGGAGGTTTCCACATATTGTCACACAATAAAGCATAAGGAAAATAAAAAACACCAAAAATTTAACATTGTTTGGTGTCTGAAATCCTAAGAGGTGAATTGTAGAAATTCTGGTCATATTTTTCTCCTCCATAACCTGAAGACAGAGTATCAAAATGAATGCGTAACATTTGTGAAGCAGCTTCAAAAATAATGTGAACAGATTCAAGTAAAGAGAGAAAGGATGGTCAAAAACCTAGAAAACTGTAAATGCCAGTCCTTTAAATGCTATTCTGATCATGCTGGGTAACGCTGCTTTTATAAAAAAAACAGAGTGAAAAGCATGGAGCCACTAGGGATCTATGCTCAGTGATATACTCTTGGGATTTATTACCATTAATATTTAGAGAAAACATTTATGAGGTTAGAGATGTGAGATTAGCAATTAGCAACTTGCAAAGCATTTTAAGGAGATTATACAGATAAAAACAAGTTGTTTTTTTCTCCAATTATCTTGGCCTATATTGCATATGTACATCAATCTAAACATTTCAGAGTGGCACAATATTCATTAACAATAATAATAATTATGATTATTTATTATTATTATTATTATTTATTATTATTATTATTATTATTATTATTTATTTATTATTATTTATTATTATTATTATTATTATTTTTATTATTATGTATAATGATACAAAAGCCCAAATTCCTCTTTCAGCCTTTGCAAGTAGCACCGAGTACATACTGCTTGCCACTGATTTAAATTTACATTATATACAGTCTGCACATAATTCAATTATAACATAGCTAAAAAACAGCAAGAACAAACAGTGCACTCCGCACTATGAAATACTATTAAAATACATACATAGTTTCATAATTATTTAGGTTAAAAAAGAAAGTTTCCTTCCAATTTTAACTTTCCCAAACCCTTTCATTAGGAAAATGAACAGTTTTTATTTAGTTGAAGGATAAGCTATGGATACAGGTTGAACATAAGGCAGTAAGATGAATTCTGCAGATTAAAATTACCATACTATGCTTAGTGATCATAATTTGAATACCAGTAGTGCACGTCAAACACAAGGTTGAATCCCACCCACCAGGCCATTTCAGGTGGCCCTTGCACCTCCCCTGCAGCTGTGGCAGGCCTCTTGTCCCCTTCCCCACCTTGTCTCAGGAGTCAGCAACAGAGAGGAGGACAGAACTGCCCCGCCATATCCTGTGCTTCTCCATGCAGCTGCAGAGAGCCTCATCTTTGCACCCCAACCACCCCCCACCCGGTCACAGCAGTAAGCAGCAGAGAGGAGGACATAACTACTCTTATAGATCCTGCACCTCTCTGTGCAGCCGGTACATTCCCTCATCTGTGCCTACCCTGGTCTCAGCATTCAGCAGAATCTGGCAGCTGACTCCTGCTGTCCTCTGGTTCTCCTACAGACCATGCACTTTCTGATTCCAAGCTCTGCCACAGCTTCTTCCAAGAAGCAGCACAAGGTAAGGGGGGTTGCACTGTGTTGTAAGGGAGGGTGGGAGACTCTTGAATTTGGATGTTGGGGGGGGACTCTTGACATCTGATGTAAGGGGGGGTTGGGGTGCTCTGGACATCTAGTTTTACAAATAAAACTGGCCCTTTGAGGGAAACCATAATGCTGATGCAACCAGTAATGAAATTGAGTTTGACACCCCTGCATTAGTGAAATTATCAAGTCTTTTTTGTTTTACTCTATTATAGATTTTCCAATTACCACATCTTACATCTTAGATATTAAACAGTATAATCAAATATATGATCAAGAACCCCTTTCGTTAATATGATGACAAAACAGCACTAGCGCATTCCCCTTTTTCATGATTCAGCTGCTCCTAGCCCTAGCTGCCAGGACTTTAGATCTTGTGCCATGGATATATGACTTTCAATAAATTTAATTTAAAGATTCCACTTGGGAAACGATTGTTAGGCTCCGTTCTGTCTCCCACACAGCTCCACCCCGGGCTCCCAGTGGGGCAACTCCCCCAGCATCAGTGGCAATGGTCCTAGTGGGGATGAGCGCCAAGAGCAAAGTCTCACCCCAAAACAATCAAAGAAGCCCTTGCCCAGGTCCCTCCCAAGATGGCCTCTGCTATATCCACAGGCAAAGCCTCCCAATGCCATCCTCCTCAACAGAGACAACACACAGAGGAGCCACATTCAAGGGATGCTTCAGCTGCTCAGGGACAATCCCCGGATGATTTTTCCTCACATCACTTGCTCCAAAAGTTTGAACTTAAGGCCACTTTGGATGAGATTACCAATCGCCTCTCCCTTGAGATCCGTGATCTGGGCTACCACATTGATGAAGTGGAATCCCGCGCTGACAACATTGAAACCATGCTCCGACACCATGGTGAGGACCTGGACGCAGTCCCACTTGAAGAACTTTGATAACCACTTCCGCCATTCTAGTTTGCAGATTTGAGGTCTCCCAGAATCTATCTTGGATCTACATTCCACAGTGACAGCCCTATTTCAAGAGCTCTCCAGCCATACCAATAGACCGTCTTTAATTGGATTGCGTCCACTTACGACTGACATGCTGCACATCAGACGGCCCACTATTTTCACACTAAGGAAAAGCTTCTCAAAACAGCATGTGAAAAGGACTCCCTGATACTTCAAGGCCACCAATACCAGCTGCTTGGGCAGGGCAGTCTTTAATATTGATTGGACACCGGGCAAACATTTTCTTGCCCCCCCCATGCACAGCACGGGGGAGGGGCGGGTGTGATCAATGGCAATGCTGATTTTTTTTTTTTTACTGATTACCAATATAAAGAGAAGTTTCTACACTGGCCACCAATGTAATAGGAGCATTCACAGGGACTTCCATCTGCATTTCTAGCACATAGAGCAGCCCATTGAAATTTATGGGCTACCTTACAGGTGATCTACATCTTTATCCACCCTGTTTGCAAGTATGAGGCAACTGCTTTTGGCCCCTCAACAATGACAGGGCCCAGGGCAGCTGCCTCTTTTGCCCTGCCTTAAAGACGGCCCTGTTCTTGGGGATATCTGTGCCCCTCACGCTTGCCAAATGCAGAGCTCTGAAGCCACAGCTGCAAATCTTGGTGCAAAATCACATCAAATAGCGCAGACATTTTCCATTTGCAGTCTCATCATGCACCAAGATCACAAGTATACCTGCTGTTCCCAGGATGAGCTGCAATCTGCTCTTGAAGACCTGCAAATACTGCCTGCTGATGCTCATTCTGTGCCATCCCACTTATGCTCCCATCCAGCTCCCCACAACAATCTTTTCCAGCCTCCTAAGATAGAGATCGTCCATGTTAACACAAGGTTGTGTCCAATTTTCAGCGACCTCTCTGGACATCCCTGAGGGCTGAGGCCTCAGCCCTAAAGCACCTGTTTCAGATCTTCTTCTGTTGTTGACACCTGTAGGATTGTTGTCACTTACTCTTGATACCCTGCTGTATCTGCAACTTTTTACCTACTTTCTATTTCCACAAGTCTTATTACTATTGGGCCACCTATTGGGCCGCCTAACAATGAACATTTTTTCCTATACCTGGCTCGGCTCACACAAATTTACCTAAACCCACCTAGGCCTTAAACAGCCTCCAACTGTTCTTCAACTGGCGGCCTAACTGTTTTCTCCTCTCACTCCTCTTTCCCTAACCCCCCCCCCTCTGCTTTTATTTGATGATTTTTTCCATCCAGGGTTTAAACTTAAAATATGGACTTACATCCTATTTCTTGCCCTGTAAACTAAGGTCCTCTTCTTTTTGCATTCTATCTTAGGAGGCAGTTGAATTTCCAGACGTGTTGCCTTGGGATTCATATTAGAAGCCTTTTTTCTCTTCCCTACTTGCTCTGTCTCCCCCCCCTCCCACACACCCCACCCAGCCCCCTCAGAGTCCTTCCCATACTTGGCACTGTCTCCCTTTTTCCCCAATACCATTATGTCCTTACCCTTAAAGTGGATGTAAACCCACTCTCATCTTTTCCAAATTACTTCCATAGTGCTGATCTATAAGGATATACATGCCTCTTGCATTTATCCTTACCTGTCAAATATCTCCCCTTTAGCTGTTTGGAGCTCTGAAATACTCCAGATTATGTGGGCAGGTCAGTTGTCCAGGGCTGGGTGGGTGGAGTCATGATGTCAGTAGACTCCCCGCCCACCTCTACACTCCCCTTGGCCAGGCATAGATATTTCTTACACTGACCTTCTGCTGGTCTTGTGGATTATGCCCCATAATCACTAACATCCAGACAAAACCCAGGAAAGTCACCACATGACTTCAGCATACAGCTGGAGAAGAAAGGAGGTGGGATGTGAAGTACACAGAATGCCTCTCTCACGCTTCTGCATGAGATAAGAAATCTACCTGTCACTCACAGCAAGGGGGAAGAAACTGACACCTATTTCTCTGTGTGTCTGTTTTTATCTTACTGAAAATAGATAAGAGGATTGCTCAGAGTTGGATTAACTCTTCATGGCAAAGACTGGGCACAGATGAATTAATAAAAAACATTTTTGGGGGGTTTACATCCCCCAAACAAGATGGTTAAAGCTTTCACGACTTTTGCTTTCCATAAAGTGGATGCGGTCTGCCTGCAAGACACACACTTCTCAACTGCCTCTACCCTGAAATATTTTAGTCCTTGATACCCACAGGTATATTGCTCCTCAACCCATGTTCTGTGGTGACTCCAACCAGGTCCTTTATCCTTATTTAAATAAATCCCTACTTCCAACCTCCTCTATCCCTACTGAATCTCTATTCCGTGCACTACTGCAGCGCCATTCTCTCTCTCTTCGAGAGGCCCGGATCCCACATGGAGTGCTAACGACTCCCTTCTGGTCGTCCCTTCCCATTGGGACAAAATTCATACAGCCATCACTGATTATTTAATGCATTTAATGCAAACTATCCCCAGTCACATTATAGGAGGCCCACAAACCAGTACAGCAGGGCACATTCATAGGCTTAGCCTTTCAACCTAACAATTAACCCATTGCAACCTTGACCAAACATTCCATACATGCTTTTCAGACTTTCATAATGACCCTATTCCAGCCCAAAAAACTCCTCTTAGACAAAGCTTGTACGGAACTAGACCTATTTCTAGTAGAATCATCTGAATGTTGTGCTTTTTTAAGGAAAGTTTCCCGCACATTTTTATTAAGTAATTTTTAACGAAGATATTTTTAAGATACAAGATCAATCTATACGACACAGTACTATATATGCGAAACTTGTTCACGGAGACGAGTGATCATACTTAATAGTCACATTTATTGGTTGACAGAAAACAAATATTTACATGAAATTAAAATACAGATTGCATTATTTGAACATTTGACAATTAATGGAAATACCCTCAAAATGGGCGTAGTACCTTGGACACAATATCACCATGATAACTTCTTCAGTAGAATCAATAACCTTATACTTGACAATTTAACATAATGTCTGTATTTCACACACCCAGCCGTTACTATGCTGCAGGTAAGTAACGTTGAACAATGCGAAACAAATTAGACATTTGTTTGTCAATAAAAAGTAACTATGCAAAAAGTAATATATAATAAAAATTGAATATTAGAGAAAAAATCTAAAAGGCGGTTATTGATTCTGGAGAATGATTACCAATATTAGAATATTCAATACATCAATAATTAAGAGAACATACAAGATAAAATCAACATGGCATATTTACCCATTCCAAAATGGCTATTAGTCTGGATTTAAGATAGCTACCGGGTTCAGGAATCTCCTTGGAGTTTAAAGTATATTTCCAGGCATGGCTGTCAGTCTATCTGGGAAGATGTTTCTCTCCCAGTGTCCCTTCCCCAGGGTGGGTCCCTGAGCTCTCAGGTTCCCCTGAGCTGTCCTCCCTCACTATCTATCTAGCTTCTTAAATACCCTCTCACACAATAAGATCATAAAACATGTAATATGTTCAGCCCAAAAGGTATGTGTCTCTTTCCTATTGGCCTAAATGTTTTTAATGTAATTGCACCTTCAACCACCAGGGGTTTCACATGTGTTTTGGGGCTGCTCTGTAAAGTAATATATTTTATTTTATACTGTATATTTTACTTTAGTGGAAATATCTATATCTTTAATATTTGGGAATTCTACTAACCCCATACTATCAAATTGCTTAGCATAATTATTGATCAATCACTTTGCATAAAATGGTGATATATATGCATATCATTGTATATCTGTAAACATTTAGTCCATTTAAAAAGGACACAAGTTATATGTATATATATATATATATATATATATATATATATATATATATATATATATATATATTAATCAACATCACATACAGTTTTTATCTATCTGGATACCTGTATAATTTGGGTATCCAATCAATATTTGTTTATCTAGCATAGTTAAATTCTAATATATTCATATCATAATCATATATATATCTTAATACTAATTTGTTCCTAAAACAATTCTATTAATAATCACCCTTTATTTATTATGTTTTCTTTATAACCGATTTCATCAATTCATCGGATACTAAAATGGTAGTTTTTTTTTGTGACTGACAGATATCACATATACTATGAATTGACTGGTAACGTCATGTTTTGAGATGAACTTTAGACATTCGGGTGAACAATCTCATGTTTATTCTCATTATTTGTCCTGTTGAAAAACAAACCTCACTTGGTATCCTAGTCATTGTCTTATGAGAAGTGAGGACTCCTTAGCTCCTTAGCTTTATTTATCTCTCACTTTCTGAGACAATGGGATATTTGTTCTGGTCATTCAGGTTTAATGTTGGTCATAGGTACATTCTCTGTCGAGCCCATACCTTGCCATATATATTTGCATGTCCTTCCTTATTCATTCAAAGAGATAAGATAAAAGTTTTTCTGGTGTCTGTGACAAAAAGATCCTTTTGTTCAGGCAACACCTTGTTTCAATACAGGCTTGTACAATGTATATATTTGAGACTCGTAAAAGAGGCCACCAGTTCATCTGCTTTTCAGGAGCAAAAGTTCATTTCAATTTTTTTTTGTTAGGCCTACTGAATCTCCCATCTCTGCCAGCGAATATTAGATATATTTCTTTATAAATTCACAACAAAGCCCCCCTTGGAAAGTTGTCTGTTGCCGGAAGTCATCTGACAGGCTTTCCCAATGCAATTTGTTGAAGAAATATGGCTTCGTTTGGGCCTTGTAAGTCGAGTTGTGAAAATGGATCCGGATTGTGGATATATTTAAAAGGTATAGACACCTGCAGATGGGTGTAATTTTTTGGAAAAAAAAAAAAAATGGGTTTGTGATCGATGTGTGCATCTCAGGGCCGTCATCCGTTCTTTGGCGGGAAATGGATCACTCCGGGCACCTTTTGGTTCTTGGCTGTCCTGGTGGGTTGTGTCCCTGTAGACTGGCCATCAATGATGTCCCTGGATTGCACATACGGTTCCTTCTCTGGATGTTTCACACATGTTGGACTCTCGGTTCTGTTGACCGGCTCATGGACATATTGGTTCTGTAAAGGAAAATAGATTCCATGAGAAAAACATATATGTCCTTTTTCTTTTTATATGATTTATGTTTGAGATATCCATGTCAAGCAGGTATCCTGGGCTTCCTCAGAGCCCCCCTCTTTCCCATTGTGTTATCAGTCCTTTAACTAAACACCTTGGATATAAAGACAATGTATGACACATTTGCTATGGGAGACCAAGCTCCAGGGCTCATTATCATGAGGACATTTATTAATAGCTGTGGATACCAGACATTTATGACTGACTTATGTTCTTCAGAACCATTTTTCTTTTTTTTTTTTTTTAGCTTAATTGTAGCGGTTCTGGAGTAACAATAAAAGCATTTCAGTTTGACATGTAAGTGACAACTCACTATCAGTAATAAGATATTTGACATCATAGTCAACCTTCTACTTGTGAGGAATAAAACAAATAAATTCTCCCCCCTTTGGGGTGTCAATATAACTCATTTGAGGCAATCAAACTACCTTATGCGGGTGACTCCTCATCTTTTACCAAAATATCAAACCATTTAGGCCTCCTGATATTAATGTCTTTAGGATTCGGTCTTCCTCTGGAATTACCGTCTTCGTCGACTTCTTGAAATTAGGCTGTTTGGAGCGACCTGTTTATGTCAGAGGAATGAAGTGACCACTGAAAAATAGGAGAATAATTAATATCTAACAACCACAATCCCCCGGAAGGGATTTCAGGATCCTCATTACTGTGACCTGGGAGAAACATAGTGTTAGAACCTCTGCTTCCTATATCTTTATTCAGTGCATTCCTCTGATTTATTTTAACATAGGCGCTTAAAAGGCTCTGTGGCCCTTGGCTGGCCACATGATTTGCCCCTTGAAGAATTGCTATTCATGTTCATTTTAGCAATGAAACCATTGATACACTCGTGGTTTTTAATCTATTCAATTAATTAAGTCAATCTATTTATTTATTTCACAAATTGGCACAACACACTGAACTAAAGTAACCAACTGGTCCACACCATTTGCCGGTGTACTATAGAAAGTTCAACATTTTAGATCCTATATATCTGTTCCTAATTTTACCAAGCTTTGGTTTGCACGGATTATCAAACCATATATTGTATGAGGTTTATGCGCACTGCAGCCATCTATACCTCAGCAAATTCACCTTTTGAAGGAAGTTTTAATACACTTAACACTGTTTTATTTCTTTTATCACGTATTCATATATCACATATTATTCACGTTTTGCGCAGAGGTCTCCTAAATAACTTATTTTAAACAATCTATTGAGTTTTTAAGGTTGATTTAAACGCACCTATTACACAAAAATGTGTACTTGTCATTAACTTATTTTACGTGTGGGAACACTATTATATGGGTTGCAGCTACATCATTTGGTTATCTTAAATATCGGTTGCATCTCGGATTTTTAAATTCATAGTAGCGCTTGAGTACATGCATTCAGTACTTATTCAAACCGTGTAACATATCCGTAATTTTGTCTATTTTGGTTTCCATATTGCTTATAGGCTGATCAGAATTGGGTCGTGGGACCCGGTTTCTGTACTTTCTGGGGATTACTGGCTCAGTTTGATCAGACATATCACCATCAGAAACATTGTCTTGATTCTGGGATAGTTGTCTGGGCCTTAGTTGTTCCCTATTGTTCTGGGGATTTTGAGGTGTTTTACCCTGTAGTTTCTCCCTATTTACCCGTGTAGGCCCCCGAAGCCAATTACACCGGTAAAGGTGAGGGTGTCTACCCTTAGGTTTAAATCTGACCCGTTGGAGGTATACCCTATAGTTTCTCCTAAACCTCGGGTCTGGATCCTTTGGATGAGACTCCTGAGGTGGTCTTTGAACTCCCCCTCTAAAGGGTACTCTCTGCTCCCCCCTTCTGATGGGTGGGGACATTGGTCTCCCGCTTGGGAAACTCGGTAGCATCTCTCCTCTGACTATATCAGCGTATCTCTTTTTCTTGGTTTTGGACTGTAATGATTGAGGAGATACATAAAATTCATCCACAAATTTCATCATAGGGCTTTCAGGCCTTCCATTGTTTTCACCAGTCTGTTGGATAGAGTACAAATTGTTACTCTCTTTTACCAAAGACTCCAGTGAACACCCCCCTTTGTAATCTCTTGCTAAATTCACTTTTATGTGGGTAGGCGGGGCCTCGAAGAACATGGGTTTGAACCCAGGTTTATCATAACCTGGCTCTTTTTCTGCTAAGTGGACATCACTTTTGAGCACATCCATAAATTCGGTGGGGCTTTTATTATTGGTACATGTGATATTGTGTATATCCGCGCTAGCCGCATTAACATTTTTGTGCGGGACAAATCCTAGATGACAGCCGTTTTTAATTTCTTGCCAGGCAGTACCCAACAGACTTTTTAAATCTTCGCAAAATGGACTGTGTTTGGTTTCAAATACCCACGGTAAGAAATTAATCCTAGATTGGTCATCATTTAGGCCTAAAGCTGATAAAGCATTTTCATAGGCCTCAATGTGGTCAATAATGCATACGGATCCCTCTTCCTTAAACACTGGGACAGCATCTTTTAAAAATTTTATTATTTCTGAGGCGTCCTGTTTAGGGGTGCCTGTAGTTTTCTCTGATCCCAAAGAAAACTGATTAGACCTATTTTCATGTGGTGGTTCAATTTTTACCCCCCTTTGCTCTACAGTTGGCTTGGGGTAGAACATGGTTACTTTTTCTAATTCCTCTTCATTATGTAACTCCCAAACTTTAGGTTGAGAGTCAAATTTTGGAGTATTATCAGATTCTATACTTTCAGGGTTAAGCATCTGAGCATTATTCTGGGGCATAAACTTCCCTTGTTCTTTTAATTCTTCTTGTTGCTTAATTAGGGATTCCTGTCCTGACCTAAGCTGATTTGTTTCTTCTTTTAAATTGCCACTGCATATTACTCTGCAACTTTCTAAATTTCCACTGCCTATTACTCGGCAACTTTTTAAATTTCCACTGCCTATTACTCGGCAACTTTTTAAATTTCCACTGCCTATTACTCTGCAACTTTCGTCAGGAGACTCGTTTTCCTGCAGAAAACTCTCCTTCTCTCTTAATTGTTTACACTCTTTATTTAATTGGTGACATTCTTCCAGCTTTGTTATTGCATTATTTTGCATCTGTTTTATTTCATATTTCATCATTGTCACTGTAGACTCATCATAACAATCTGCCTTGTCATTAATTTCCTTTAGCTTTTTAGTGGGCTCATATTCCCCTTCTATTAAATGGGACTGGGGTTCTAAGATATCACTCTCCTGTTGGGTATATTGACTTTTAAACTCACTATAAAGATACATCAGGTTATCGCTTAATTCAAAATGCATGGGATCAGGCCTTTCTATTTCCTTTGTCTCAGAGGAGCTGTCTGTGAGTTCATCGCTTTGACCTTCCACGTTCCACACGTCTTTTATTAACTGACGGGCGTGGTTTATAAGGCCTTCAATGCCTGCTTCTAGACTAGTCTCGTTAGACAAACTTTTTTCGGCATGATTTGTCATGTTAATTTTTGAAAACATATCCAACATTTCCTGTACTTGTATCAAATTTGTCTGAGTACTCATATTACCACTAAGGACTGACTCTTAATAATCCCCATCAACCTAAAATTCACTTTGACCAGACATTTTTCTTGGCAAAAATATTTTTTTTTAAAAATTAATAATTAATAATTTCATGCAAAATATTATTTCTGTCACCACCGTAACTATGACTGATCCTGTACAAAATATCGACGTTATCTCACGCAGTGCCTCCATTTTATATGTTGTGCTTTTTTAAGGAAAGTTTCCCGCACATTTTTATTAAGTAATTTTTAACGAAGATATTTTTAAGATACAAGATCAATCTATACGACACAGTCTATATATGCGAAACTTGTTCACGGAGACGAGTGATCATACTTAATAGTCACATTTATTGGTTGACAGAAAACAAATATTTACATGAAATTAAAATACAGATTGCATTATTTGAACATTTGACAATTAATGGAAATACCCTCAAAATGGGCGTAGTACCTTGGACACAATATCACCATGATAACTTCTTCAGTAGAATCAATAACCTTATACTTGACAATTTAACATAATGTCTGTATTTCACACACCCAGCCGTTACTATGCTGCAGGTAAGTAACGTTGAACAATGCGAAACAAATTAGACATTTGTTTGTCAATAAAAAGTAACTATGCAAAAAGTAATATATAATAAAAATTGAATATTAGAGAAAAAATCTAAAAGGCGGTTATTGATTCTGGAGAATGATTACCAATATTAGAATATTCAATACATCAATAATTAAGAGAACATACAAGATAAAATCAACATGGCATATTTACCCATTCCAAAATGGCTATTAGTCTGGATTTAAGATAGCTACCGGGTTCAGGAATCTCCTTGGAGGTTAAAGTATATTTCCAGGCATGGCTGTCAGTCTATCTGGGAAGATGTTTCTCTCCCAGTGTCCCTTCCCCAGGGTGGGTCCCTGAGCTCTCAGGTTCCCCTGAGCTGTCCTCTCACTATCTATCTAGCTTCTTAAATATCCTCTCACACAATAAGATCATAAAACATGTAATATGTTCAGCCCAAAAGGTATGTGTCTCTTTCCTATTGGCCTAAATGTTTTTAATGTAATTGCACCTTCAACCACCAGGGGTCTCACATGTGTTTTGGGGCTGCTCTGTAAATATATTTTATTTTATACTGTATATTTTACTTTAGTGGAAATATCTATATCTTTAATATTTGGGAATTCAACTAACCCCTTACTATCAAATACGCTTAGCATAATTATTGATCAATCACTTGCATAAAAATGGTGATATATATGCATATCATTGTATATCTGTAAACATTTAGTCCATTTAAAAAGGACACAAGTTATATGTGTATATATATATATATATATATATATATATATATATATATATATATATATATATATATATATATATATATTAATCAACATCACATACAGTTTTTATCTATCTGGATACCTGTATAATTTGGGTATCCAATCAATATTTGTTTATCTAAGCATAGTTAAATTCTAATATATTCATATCATAATCATATATTTGTCTTAATACTAATTTGTTCCTAAAACAATTCTATTAATAATCACCCTTTATTTATTATGTTTTCTTTATAACCGATTTCATCAATTCATCGGATACTAAAATGGTAGTTTTATTTTGTGACTGACAGATATCACATATACTATGAATTGACTGGTAACGTCATGTTTTGAGATGAACTTTAGACATTCGGGTGAACAATCTCATGTTTATTCTCATTATTTGTCCTGTTGAAAAACAAACCTCACTTGGTATCCTAGTCATTGTCTTATGAGAAGTGAGGACTCCTTAGCTCCTTAGCTTTATTTATCTCTCACTTTCTGAGACAATGGGATATTTGTTCTGGTCATTCAGGTTTAATGTTGGTCATAGGTACATTCTCTGTCGAGCCCATACCTTGCCATATATATTTGCATGTCCTTCCTTATTCATTCAAAGAGATAAGATAAAAGTTTTTCTGGTGTCTGTGACAAAAAGATCCTTTTGTTCAGGCAACACCTTGTTTCAATACAGGCTTGTACAATGTATATATTTGAGACTCGTAAAAGAGGCCACCAGTTCATCTGCTTTTCAGGAGCAAAAGTTCATTTCAATTTTTTTTTGTTAGGCCTACTGAATCTCCCATCTCTGCCAGCGAATATTAGATATATTTCTTTATAAATTCACAACATTCTTAACATTGATGTAAAGCTGCTTGCCAAAATCCTTGTGACTCGCCTTAACTAACACATTGGTTCCCTTAACAATAGGGATCAAGTGAGCTTCATCCCATCCCAACAGGCAAGAGACAACATATGCCGTACATCCCTACTAATCCACATGGCCCAATCCCATTGAATTCCAATGTGTCTATTGTCCTTGGACATCTGCACGGTTTTTGACATGGTGCCCTGGCCTTACCTCCACTGTATCAGCTAGTGCTGGAGATTTAGCCTGCATTTCCTACATTGGGTTTTGTCCCTGTATTACCAGTCAAGGCTGTCTCTACCCTCTCCTGTTTGCCCTGGCCGTAGAGCCCTTAGCCTAATTGATCTGCTCCAATCCCGAGTTTGCCAAATTCTTGAGTCTAATTGTCAACCCACAGAAATCACAGGCCCTCAATATCTCTCTGCCTCTCCCAATGGAACAGGACCTACAGTCTGCATTTCCATTTCAGTGGGCTCTCCTACTTGGGCATCTCTCCCAATTTCATGGCTTGGCAGGGTTTGTGTTGTGAAGATGATGCTACTCCCAATTTTTTTTTATATTTATTATGGATACTCCCCATTCCCATACCAACACACTTTCTTCTAATACTGCAACTTTGGATATCACATTTTACCTGGGGAAAAACACAACCCTGGCTCCCCAGTTGCACGATTATTCTCCATTAACTCCAAGTAGGTCTAGGCCTCTCGCATGTGGCAAAATACTACCAAGCAGCACAGCCCTCAATGCTGCCAAAATACCATGCCACTCATGAAGCCCCTCTCTGGATCAGCCTCAAAGCAGTAGATGTAATCCTCTTTAAATTGCTAATCTCCTTTGGCTCTGATCTTTGGACCATAAAAATCTCACCAATCTGATCACAGTCCACTCTCTTGCTCTATGGGATAAGTTTTGGGGGCCAGATATGCTTCAATCCCCCCACAACCAATTACAATCCTATCTTAAGATCCAGTCATTTTACCCAGCAATAGCTTCCCCTTCCTCATTTCAGGCCTAGCTTTTGACTGGTATTCTGGACCTCTGTGATTTTATTCAGCCTTTGAAACCCTCTCTACCCTTCAGGAGTCACATGGCCTGCCCAATTTGCAAAATTGTTTCATTATCTACAAATAAAACATTATTTTTTTCAATTTTTCCTGTCTCATCTTCTGCTCTCTATTACCTTACTGTCTTTGAATGTGCCTGGAAGACTAGCTCCCTTAACATTGTGGGAACCAAAAGAGTCACTAAGGCTATGAGCCATGCCAAATTAGAGGGGATTTCACAAGACAGAACACCACACCAAATTATGGCAGCCCTGGGTACACCACTTTCTCCCCCCACTCTAATGGCTACAAAACTACCTCTGAATCCTCTCTCGGCCCTGCTGAATATTAAACCCCACAGCTTAACACAGGTTGAACACAAACAATTCTACCAGGTGATCACAGCCGCCAGGCAGACCATTGCAAAAGCCTGGAAGACTAGCTCTCTTAACATTGTGGAAACCAAAAGAGGCTATGATTCATGCCAAATTAGAGAGGATTTCACTAGGCAGAATACTACACCAAATTATGGTAGCCCTGGGTACACCACTTTCTCCCCCCACAATTTGATGACACCCTGTTACTGCTGTGACTTCCCATTTGCTTTACCCTTGAACTGGATCTGGCCCTCTTATAGACAAGACCATGGGCAAACACCGCAGACCCCCTCCCCTTCTAACCCCCTCCCTTATTTCCCCCTCTGTCTTACTACTACTTGATGGGTTCTTCTCCTTTAAAGCGAGGCAGAGGCATATTGAGCTAGTATGAACCGCATACTAACTCATTATGAAATACTTACCTAAGAATGAAGTGTCGGCATCGCATCCCGGTCACCGCCGAGGGAGCTGACATTTTCCCCTCTGCATTTCTTCCAAGTTTGCGGCTCTGGCGCCATTCCAGCAAAGGTCCGGCAGCATCTCCCGGGCCTTCATAGCACATGCTGACATCAGCGGCTGCATGCAAGGGGAATATTCCTTTTGCTTACAGTTAAACCTTATTATAGGGGTATACAACCACTTTAAGTAAATGTATATATCTACTATAAGCAGGGGGCATATATACAGTATTGCCAATATACAGTAAGTATGTGAATTGTACTGATGTGAGAAAATTAAAGTTTAGAAGAAATAGTCTATAATTTAAAGAAACTTTGTAAGTTATTTTTTAGAAAAATAAAATCAATTCCTATTTAACCTCTTATTAACCCTTTTTGAACCCGTATTAACTTCTCTCTCCTTCACTTTTCTTAGCTAATAATTTTCTGTTGATTTCATATTTATTTCCATTTTTTCCAGTACATAATTTTTTCATTTTCATTAATTTTGTTTATTGCTTTGTTTCAGTGTCACATAGCAAGAAAATGGGCAAAGTTGGAAAAAAGCCTTTATTTCATTTTCAAATAGCTTTGCCATGATGCTTTGTACCAAAAAAAATCACTTTTAGTGAAATTTTAAAAATACAAAAGACATTCCACAAAAAACACTTTAAGAACACACTCTAATTAAAAATAGATGCATATTAATGCATACATTTATTTATATATATATATATATATATATATATATATATATATATATATATATATATATATACAGTATTCCAATAAGTGAGGTGAAGTGAGGCTCCGGTAGTTATTCACAGTGCAGTGCAATCAAGCTCACAGGCTATATATAACAGGAAAAAAACTGAGGATTGCTATCTACAAAGTCAAAAAAGTTACAAACAATGCATAGTGCTCCCCATGACAGTTTCAAGCTAGTTTTTTTAGAGCCCTCCCTCACATATGAATAAATGCCACAATACAAATAATCATATACAATTATATACCTATTCTAAAGTCTGGAATCAATCTCCTAATTATTTAAATAGATTAACCATTTAATTACTATCATTTGCTCAAAAATACCACAATATACAATTCCTTGTATTTATTTAGATGGGAGAGAATCAATAGAAGAAATTACTCCCCCATGTCAATCAAATATAGTCCCTGCATGGCAACTGAATGTCAAAAAGGATATAATAAATAATCAATTAAAATCTCAAAACTTGCTGGAATAACAAACATTGTCTGCCAGTATTTTCTGATAAGATGCTGGATTCATCCTGCCATTCATTTCCACAACATTCCCTGTACCTTTAGAGCTCCCCCCAAAACATCAGTAAGTCAACACCATGCTTCACAGTGGGGATGGTACTCTTGTCGATATATACCTTGTTGACCCCTCTCGAAGCATAGCACTTATGGTTGTGACTATAAAGCTCTATTTTGGTCTCATCACTCCAGATTACAGTGTGCCAGAAGCTGTGAGGCGTGTCAAGGTGTTGACAGGTATATTGCAAACTGTCTTTTTTTGTGGCACTGGCACATTAAAGGCTTCGTTCTGGCAACTTGAACATGCAGTTAATTTTTGTTCAAGTATTGTCACATTGCGCTCCTTGAAACTACCACACCATCTTTTTCCAGAGTACCCTGTATTTCACCTGAGGTTACCTGGGAGTTATTCTTTCTATCCCGAACAGTTCTTCTGGCAGTTGTGGCTGCAATCTTTCGGGGTCTACCTGACCTTGTCTTGGTATCAAGAGATCCCTGGATTTTCCACTTTTTATAGTACATAGTGATAGAACAGCACTGACTGGCATTCCTTGTATATCCTTTTCCCATCTTTATAAAGTTCCATTACCTTGTTATGCAGGTCTTTTAACCATTAATTTCTGCTACCAATGGCTCGGTGTCTAGCCTACTCAGTGCA
Source organism: Lithobates sylvaticus (assembly GCA_028564925.1). NCBI lineage: Eukaryota > Metazoa > Chordata > Amphibia > Anura > Ranidae > Lithobates > Lithobates sylvaticus. The sequence goes on along the minus strand of CM053027.1, from coordinate 256,158,901 downwards.
TCCACGTTTGAGTTAACAAACTCGTTGACTATTTATACACAGACATTAATTGCAATTTAAAAAGCCATAGATGTGGGGAATTAACCTTTAATTGCAATTTTAACCTTTATGTGTCACCTTGTGTGTCTTTAGTAAGGCCAAACATTCCAGGGGTTGGAAACGTTTGACCAGGACCATTTGGGTGATTTCTGTTAACCTTATGATTTAAAAGGGAGCCAGACAACTATGTGATAATAAATGGCTTCATATGATCACTGTCCTGGGTGTAAGGAGCCTTACACACAGGACCCCCTGCACTTCCTGCCTAAGATGGCGCCCACAACCCACAGGTTATACAGGTAATCTTGTTGTGTACCTCCATCTTGGCCATCTCCTCCAAACCTTGCTGGGACGCCTCCGGTGCTTCTGCAGCAGACTCCACCTGTGAATATGGATCCCCATACATTTCTTACATGCTTGATTCTCACTTCAAATGTGTGAGTAGCCATTTAGCCACCTTTTATTTCAGCATCATTAAAAACTGTCTTTAAATACTGCACTTAGATTGGCGCACCTTGTCTCTTTCTCCAGCTGACAACAAATGCCACACTGGATGTTCTGCATGTCCTATGATAGACATTATGTAATGTTGAAGGAAACCATGACTGGTATGTGTGGATGACATTACTATCAGCAAATACATCCAAATAAACACATTTCAAGCTTATTTTGTTTTCATATTTTAGTAATATCAATATCCAATACAATTCACAGCACATAACAGGGATTCCGATAAACAGTATAGAGTGGTAAATATAAAAAATCAGCATGGAACATAAACTAATATTATGATGGACAGATAGAACAACAAGGCAAAGATCAGCAGCCCCCTCCCTTTCTTTTCAACAATAACATGCATTTGGGATAACAATGCTACGGGTTTTCACCATTAAAGGTAAAAGGACCTGCAGGAGAAGATAAGGAGTAGTAAACAAAGAACAAAGAAATTGGTTACTTTAAATTTATTGAAAGAAAGGAAGGGTAAAGCGAAAATGAGACAGGGAAGTTGCAGGGGGAGTGGGGAGGAACACCAGACTGGGGCGGTAATTGAGGTTCTTGCCTGGCCTGTCTGTTTAGGTGGACGGCCATGTCTTGGTAGGTTTGCAGTTGTGTCATACTCTCCATTTTTGGATGATGGATTGAACAGTGCTCCGTGAGATGTTCAAAGCTTGAGATATTTTTGTTTATAAACTAACCCTGCTTTAAACATCTCCACAACTTTATCCCTGACCTGTCTGGTGTGTTCCTTGGCCCTGCTGATGCTCTTTGTTCACTAAGGTTTTCTAGTAAACCTCTGAGGACTTCACAGAATAGCTGTATGTATTCTGAGATTAAATTACACACAGGTGGACTCTATTTACTAATTAGGTGACTTATGAAGACAATTGGTTCCACTAGATTTTAGTTAGAGGTATCAGAGTAAAGGGGTCTGAATACAAATGCACGCCGCCACACATATTTTTTTTTTAAATGTTGAAAATCATTTATTATTTTTCTTCCACTTCACAATTATGTGCCAATTTGTGTTGGTCCATCACATAAAATCCCAATAAAATACATTTACGTTTTTGGCTGTAACATGACAAAATAGGGAAAATTGCAAGGGGTATGAATACTTTTTCAAGGCACTGTATTAACTGATTACACTATGCCTAGGTACTGGGCACAACAAATTTAGGTATATAACAAGTGCAGTGCTCACAAATACAACGTTTTAGGTTTGTGAATGCTGCACGTGTTATATAGGATGTTTTGGTTGATGAGGTTGCATCTAGCCATCCACAAAAAGTTGTATGTCTTCCATGTTTCCAGGCCTTTCTTAAAAGCAGAGAGAAGTGGGAGCAAGTTCAGGGAAAATAATTTTGCCAGGTCATTGAGGAGCAAAATGCCTAGGTATTTGATGTGCAATAATGCCTATTTAAAAGTAAAAGCTTGCTTTAATCTGCATACAGTTTTCAGTGAAAGAAATTAATTGAGGGCTTCTGATTTTGGAAATTTTTGGTAGTTTACATGGTAATTACAAAGCTCCATCATCAGATTGGGGATGATAGCTGGTTTACTAAGGAAGAACAATAAGTTGTTTGCACATGCAGAGACGTTTGGGTGGATTTACTAGAGCTGGAGAGTGCAACATCAGGCTCACTTTTGTATAGAAACCAATCAGCTTCTAACCTCAGCTTGTTCAACTAAGCTTTGGCAATAAAACCTGGAAGCTGATTGGTTTATAGTAGACATGTGCACAACAAAAAAATTTGTTTATTTTCGTTTCATTTCCGAAAAAAAATCATATTTTTTTGTTTTGTTTTTTTCGTTTCCGTTGATTTGTAATGATTCGTACATTCGTAAGTCGTCGGTGTTCGTATTCGTAACGATTCGTACATTCGTAAGTCGTCGGTGTTCGTATTCGTAACGATTCGTACATTCGTAAGAGTTATTTTTTCGTTGATTCTTTTTTTCGTCAGTTTAATTTTCGTTTATTCGTTTATTCGAAATTCGGACGCATTCGTATTTATTCGTACATTCGTAACATTCGTAGATTTGTAATCGGAGCATAATTGATAATTGTATGTAATGTGTATGCTTTCATTACATTTTAATAATTTACGAATCGAAAAAAAAAGTTACGAATCGAAAAAAAAAAGTTACAAATCGAAAAAAAAAGTTACGAATGTACGAATTTTTTCGTTCAATCTATTCGAAGCACGTTAAGCAGCACCATTGTAAGGTATACGGAAAATTACCAATTCAACAACAAAAAAAAAAAAAGTTACGAATCGAAAAAAAAAGTTACGAATCGAAAAAAAAAGTTACGAATGTACAAATTTTTTCGTTCAATCTATTCGAAGCACGTTAAGCAGCACCATTGTAAGGGACACCGAAAATTAGCAATTCAAAAAAAAAAAGTTACGAATGTATGAATTTTTTCGTTCATTTTCGTTGTTCCTTTTTTTGTTTTTCGTTTTTTTTTCATTCGCACATTCGTTGTTTCTAATTTGTTTTTTCGGATTTTCGTTGTTTTTCGGATTTGTTTGATTTGAACGATTCGATAATCGGATTCCTTCTTCGTCGTCGCCGCCGTCTGGGGGTCTCGATCCGCCTTCGGGGGTCTTCTTCCGTCTTGGGGGTCTTCTCGCCGGACTCCCCCGCCATTTACCAAGCTCTTTTACCGAGCGAGGGGAGTCCGGCTACCTTCTTCGTCGTCGCCGCCGTCGTCTGGGGGTCTCGATCCGCCTTCGGGGGTCTTCCGGGGGTCTCTTCTGTTCTTGCGGCTGTCGTCGTCTTCCGCGCCGCCGGCGCCTTCTCCTTCTTCTTGTCCTTCTTGTTCTTCTTCTTCTTCCGATGTTGACCCGTCGCTGTCTCTGCCCGGAATGCCTGTGCCGATCTGCGCTCGGACTTATATAGGGACATGGGGGACAGGGTCACATGTTCATGTCACATGGTGACCCCGCCCCCTTGCGATGTCACAGTCCCAGCATCCTCCGGGACTGTGACAACACAAGGGGGCGGGGTCACCATGTGACATGTGCATGTGACCCTGTCCCCCATGTCCCTATATAAGTCCGAGCGCAGATCGGCACAGGCATTCCGGGCAGAGAGAGCGTCGGGTCAACATCGGAAGAAGAAGAAGAACAAGAAGGACAAGAAGAAGGAGAAGGCGCCGGCGGTGCGGAAGACGACGACCGCCGCAAGAACAGAAGAGACCCCCGGAAGACCCCCGAAGGCGGATCGAGACCCCCAGACGACGGCGGCGACGACGAAGAAGGTAGCCGGACTCCTCCCCTCGTGAAAGAGCTAGGTAAAAGAGCAGAAGAGAGCGGAGGAGTCCGGCGAGAAGACCCCCAAGACTGAAGAAGACCCCCAGAGCAGTGCAATAAAATATTTTTTCAAAAGTGTGTGTGTTTTTGTACTTTACATTTTACACCTTAGGTGAATGGGTAGGGGTACATCGTACCCCATACTCATTCACATAGGGTGGGGGGCCGGTATCTGGGGGGCCCCTTATTAAAGGGGGCTCCCAGATTCCGATAAGCCCCCGCCCGCAGACCCCGACAACCAACGGCCAGGGTTGTCGGGAAGAGGCCCTTGTCCTCATCAACATGGGGACAAGGTGCTTTGGGGTGGGGGGGCCGCACGGCCCCCCTTTCCCCAGGGCACCCCCCATGTTGAGGGCACGCGGCCTGGTACGGCTCAGGAGGGGGGGGGGGGCGCTCGTTCGTCCCCACCCCTTTCCTGGCCTGCCAGGCTGCGTGCTCGGATGAGGGTCTGACATGGATTTGGGGGGAACCCCCACGCCGTTTTTTCAGCGTGGGGATTCCCTTTAAATCCATGCCAGCTTGCGGAGCTAGCGCGGCGGCATTTACTGCCTACGCTAGCTACGTAACCTGAAGTTACGTTCGAAATGAACGGACTGCTCCGTGTGTGGGCAAGTCCGTTCATTTTCAAAAGTCCCGCGGACTTTTGGCCGGCGGATTATCCGCTGGAGAAGTCCGTGCGTGTGTGGGCAAGTCCACACCCTCGGAAAGTCCAGCGGACCTAGCCGGAAAGTCCCGCGGGATTGTCCGCTGGACTAGGTCCGCCGGCAAAAGTCCCTACGTGTGTACGAGGCATTACTGTATATTGGCAATACTGTATATATGCCCCCTGCTTATAGTAGATATATACATTTACTTAAAGTGGTTGTATACCCCTATAATAAGGTTTAACTGTAAGCAAAAGGAATATTCCCCTTGCATGCAGCCGCTGATGTCAGCATGTGCTATGAAGGCCCGGGAGATGCTGCCGAACCTTTGCTGGAATGGCGCCAGAGCCGCAAACTTGGAAGAAATGCAGAGGGGAAAATGTCAGCTCCCTCGGCGGTGACCGGGATGCGATGCCGACACTTCATTCTTAGGTAAGTATTTCATAATGAGCTAGTATGTGGTTCATACTAGCTCAATATGCCTCTGCCTCGCTTTAAAGGAGAAGAACCCATCAAGTAGTAGTAAGACAGAGGGGGAAATAAGGGAGGGGGCTAGAAGGGGAGGGGGTCTGCGGTGTTTGCCCATGGTCTTGTCTATAAGAGGGCCAGATCCAGTTCAAGGGTAAAGCAAATGGGAAGTCACAGCAGTAACAGGGTGTCATCAAATTGTGGGGGGAGAAAGTGGTGTACCCAGGGCTGCCATAATTTGGTGTAGTATTCTGCCTAGTGAAATCCTCTCTAATTTGGCATGAATCATAGCCTCTTTTGGTTTCCACAATGTTAAGAGAGCTAGTCTTCCAGGCTTTTGCAATGGTCTGCCTGGCGGCTGTGATCACCTGGTGGAATTGTTTGTGTTCAACCTGTGTTAAGCTGTGGGGTTTAATATTCAGCAGGGCCGAGAGAGGATTCAGAGGTAGTTTTGTAGCCATTAGAGTGGGGGGAGAAAGTGGTGTACCCAGGGCTGCCATAATTTGGTGTAGTATTTTGTCTAGTGAAATTCCCTCTAATTTGGCATGGCTCATAGCCTTAGTGACTCTTTTGGTTCCCACAATGTTAAGGGAGCTAGTCTTCCAGGCTTTTGCAATGGTCTGACTGGCGGTTGTGATCACCTGGAGGACTAGTTTGTGTTCAACCCATGTTAAGCTGTGGGTTTGTATATTCAGCAGGGCCGAGGGGGGATTCAGAGGTAGTTCTGTAGCCATTAGAGTGGAGATGATCCTGTACACATCGGCCCCAAAGCCTTGTATTATGGGGCAGGTCCACCAAATATGAATATGGAAACCTATTTCATCGCAACCACAATAGCATTTGGGTTAATAGTTAGGTATGTATTTGGCAAGCCTAGAAGGAACCAGGTATCTTAAGCAATGACTTTATAATTAGCCTCTAATGCTACTATATTCTAAACCGAGGACTTGGAAGCAGCCAAAATCTCTGGCCATGATATATGCTCTATGTAAGTTGGTGAAGGGGAATCTGACTTGTTCAATAATTGGCTATAGAGTTGTAAAATGAGGCCTGGGGCATGGGGGTCTTTTTTGCAGGCACATTCAAAGACAGTAAGGTAATAGAGAGCAGTAGATGGGGCAGGAAGAATTAAAAAAAAATAATGTTTTATTTGTAGATAATGAAACAATTTTGCGAATTGGGCAGGCCATGTGACTCCTGAAGGGTAGAGAGGGTTTGAAAGGCTGATTAAAATCACAGAGGTGCAGAATACCAGTCAAAAGCTAGGCCTGAAATGAGGAAGGGGAGGCTATTGCTGGGTAAAATGACTGGATCTTAAGATAGGATTGTAATTGGTTGTGGGAGAATTGAAGCATATCTGGCCCCCAAAACGTATTCCATAGAGCAAGAGAGTGGACTGTGATCAGATTGGTGAGATTTTTATGGTCCAAAGATCAGAGCCAAAGGAGATTAGCAATCTAAAGAGGATTACAATCTACTGCTTTGAGGCTGATCCAGAGAGGGGCTTCATGAGTGGCATGGTATTTTGGTAGGATTGAGGGCTGTGCTGCTTGGTAGTATTTTGCCACATGCGAGAGGCCTAGACCTACTTGGAGTTAATGGAGAATAATCGTGCAACTGGGGAGCCAGGGTTGTGTTTTTCCCCAGGTGAAATGTGATATCCAAAGCTGCAGTATTAGAAGGAAGTGTGTTGGTATGGGAATGGGGAGTACCCGGAATAAATATAAAAACATTTTGGGAGTAGCATCATCTTCACAACACAAACCCTGCCAAGCCATGAAATTGGGAGAGATGCCCAAGTAGGAGAGCCCACTGAAATGTAAATGCAGACTGTAGGTGCTGTTCCATTGGGAGAGGCAGAGAGATAGTGAGGGCCTGTGATTTCTGTGGGTTGACAATTAGACTCAAGAATTTGGCAAACTCGGGATTGGAGCAGATCAATTAGGCTAAGGGCTCTACTGCCAGGGCAAACAGGAGGGGGTAGAGACAGCCTTGACTGGTGATACAGGGACAAAACCCAATGTAGAAAATGCAGGCTAAATCTCCAGCACTAGAGGATACATTGGAGGTAAGGTCAGGACACCATGTCAAAAACCGTGCAGATGTCCAAGGACAATAGACACATTGGAATTCAATGGGATTGGGCCATGTGGATTAGTAGGGATGTACGGCGTATGTTGTCTCTTGACTGTTGTGATGGGATGAAGCTCACTTGATCCCTATTTTTAAGGGAACCAATGTGTTAGTTGAGGTGATTTACAAGGATTTTGGCAAGCAGCTTTACATCAATGTTAAGATCTGCATTTGGGTCTGTGCATCATTGATATAATGGTAGTCAAGGTCTCAGGTCAAAAAGAATGTTGGTCTAAAAGAGCGTTATATGACTGCACCAACATATGAGCTAGAATGTCTGCAAATTTTTCATAGTAAGTGGCTATGAGGTCATCCGGGCCTGGGTGTTTATGCAGTTTACGTGTTTTGATACCTGCTAAGACTTTGTCTAGGGAAATGGGGTGATCTAGGTAATGCCATTGGGTCACAGAGAGGGATGGATTAGGGGACGTAGATAGTAGGGAGTCTGCCGATGATGGGTAAAAGTGGCTTTTAGCTTTGTAGTGTTAGGAAAGGTGACTATGGAATACATGGAGGTTCTTATGTGGGTCACTTGTGTAAGCATTTTGACTAGTTCTGAGGCAAATTGGTTAATGGTGATGATCAAGATTATGAAGAGTGAGGGCTGGGAAAGTATCTTAGTGTAATATTTATGTGCTGCACGGTGAAAAAGCCTTTTTCAGCTGATTCTACTAGAAATAGGTCTAGTTCCGTACAAGCTTTGTCTAAGAGGAGTTTTTTTGGGCTGGAGTAGGGTCATTATGAAAGTCGGAAAAGCATGTATGGAATGTTTGGTCAAGGTTGCAATGGGTTAATTGTTAGGTTGAAAGGCTAAGCCTATGAATGTGCCCTGCTCTACTGGTTTGTGGGCCTCCTATAATGTGACTGAGGATAGTTTGCATTAAATGCATTAAATAATCAGTGATGGCTGTATGAATTTTGTCCCAATGGGATGGGTGGACCAGAAGGGAGTCGTTAGCACTCCATGTGGGATCCTGGCCTCTCGAAGAGAGAGAGAATGGCGCTGCAGTAGTGCACGGAATAAAGATTCAGTAGGGCTAGAGGAGGTAGGGATTTATCTAAATAAGGATAAAGGACCTGGTTGGAGTCACCACAGAACATGGGTTGAGGAGCAATATACCTGTGGGTATCAAGGACTAAAATATTTCAGGGTAGAGGCAGTTGAGAAGTGTGTGTCTTGCAGGCAGACCGCATCCACTTTATGGAAAGCAAAAGTCGTGAAAGCTTTAACCATCTTGTTTGGGGGATGTAAACCCCCCAAAAATGTTTTTTATTAATTCATTTGTGCCCAGTCTTTGCCATGAAGAGTTAATCCAACTCTGAGCAATCCTCTTATCTATTTTCAGTAAGATAAAAACAGACACACAGAGAAATAGGTGTCAGTTTCTTCCCCCTTGCTGTGAGTGACAGGTAATTTTCTTATCTCATGCAGAAGCGTGAGAGAGGCATTCTGTGTACTTCACATCCCACCTCCTTTCTTCTCCAGCTGTATGCTGAAGTCATGTGGTGACTTTCCTGGGTTTTGTCTGGATGTTAGTGATTATGGGGCATAATCCACAAGACCAGCAGAAGGTCAGTGTAATGCCGCGTACACACGAAGGGACTATCCCGCGGGATTATCCGCTGGACCGAAGTCCAACGGATAATCCCCTCGTGTGTGGGCGCCGGCGGACTTTTTTTGGCCAAAGTACGGCGGACTAAAGTTTTAAGTTTTGTTTTAAAATTATCCGCTGGACTTGGCAGTCCGGCGGACAATCCCGCCGTGTGTAGTATGGTCCGGCGTACCAAAAAGGACGCATGCTCAGTAGCAAGTATGTCACGGACTCGCTCGGTCTGGTAAAACTAGCCTTCGTTTTGAAGCTAGCACAATCGTCACGCTGGTGATTCTTTTGTGATATTTTCTGACAGCGGAATTTGTATGTTATCGTACTTGAAGAATGATTTTGCCTTGCTGCTTGTCTATTCACGCAGAGTCCTCCCGAACGTTTTTTCTTCATCATTCTTTAGTGAAGTTATATATTTGTATATATATATATATATATATATATATATATATATATATATATATATATATATATATATATATATATATATATATATATATATATATATATATATATATATATATATATATATATATATATATATATATTATATATATATATAATATATATATATATATATATATATATATATATATATATATATATCCAAATCAACAAATAAAAAATATATATATATATCTCAATTATAAAAAAAATATATATATATATATATATATATATATATATATATATATATATATATATATATATATATATATATATATATATATATATATATATATATATATATATATATATATATATATATATATATATATATATATATATATATATATATATATATATATATATATATATATATATATATATATATATATATATATATATATATATATATATATATATATATATATATATATCTCTATTTAGATATATTTTATTATTTGTTGGTTAGCAAAAGGATTTGGTATTACACATGATAAAATTGTGGAGTCAGCAGAGCTTGCCCTTAATTCAGATCTTAACCCTCACCTTTCCAGCGACTGCACTTGCAGTTCCATTGAAGTTGCACTTTACACTTGTATTGTCAAATGAATGTGCGTTTTGGAAATGCCCTCCATATAATTTAGACATGTACCTGCCTACTCCTAAATAAACTATGTTTTTGAATAACAAGCACGTATATCATTATTTTCTTGAAATTAAATTACCATTTATTGTGGTTTAAACAAACAAGGCAAAACAAAATAGGAAGGCAACACTGGAGCCACTTTGAGATTTGGTGAAGACTTTTTGCCCCAACGTCAGACATCAAGTTTGTGAAGCCAAAAATTAAGCTTGGGCATATTTGATCCAATATAGGGAGCACAAGAAGATTGTCCAGGAATCACACAGACCAGGAACAGCAGCAGATGACATCTATGTCCCCAAGCTGTGGCACTACAACAGCCTGTGTCTTCTGTGAGACCAGACTGAAGCCAGGCAATCACTTCCGACTCTTCCCACCACGCTGCCCTGCACTCTTCCCTGCAGTCTTCCCTGCACGCTTCCTTGGAGGCTGACTTGTGGTAGGAGGAGGAGGAGGAGGAGGAGGAGAAGAAGTAAGAGGAGGAGGAGGAGGAGGAGTAGTTGCTGTTGGGCCTTCATGTGTCAGGCGGGTGGATTCTGTTAATTGACCCCTCAAACCCCCCTTAAGAGCTTCAAAAAATAGGCCCTCGCACAGGTGCCGTTGGCCCTTCTCCATTTCCAGCAACCTGCTGGCCAAGTAGGTGGCATAGGCCTCTTCTGGAATGGGGGGTCTTTGTAGAATCTCACTCGCCTGCCGAATAAGGTTGAGTGATTCCTCCTCAACCATGCTCATCCTCCTGGGCCTTCTTGGGGGTAAGCGCAGGGGTGGAGGTAGACTTCTTACAGTCTGGCTGACAGTCTGGCTCGTGCTGGGCCCAGCCACCTCCTGGCTCTCTCGCTGGTCATGGCCTCTTCCTCCATACCACTTGTCCCGGCATCATCCTGGGTCAGCTCATCCTGTGTGCAAATAAAATCAAAAATCAAGCACATGTTTTTTGGTTTATGGCCTCCTCAATCATCCAATTGTAAAATTATGAACGTGCAGATAAATTTAAAAAATATCCAAAAGGCTATCATTTGGACCCCTGCATTTTCCAAGCAGATCACCAATGTTTTATAAGGCATTTTTGCCCACTACTGGATGTATGTATACACTATATATGTATCGATATGTAGCACCAACACTATTTAGAAGTGTGCCCAATTTTTGGCAGTTTTTTTTCCCAATTCTGAGTTCAGGGTGTTAATTGTTTCACATTTTTACGTTGACATCATTAATATTCACCCAATCACTATTTAGGCTACAAAATATATACCTGGCTCCAGCTGGGCGCATCAGCCTGCTCCAAGGTGGAGGGGTCTTCTCCTTCCGTGGAAGCCTCAGCTGGGGTGGAGGGAAGAGTGGAGGGAAGGGTGGAGGGAAGAGTGGAGGGAAGGGTGGAGGGAAGAGTGGACAGTGATTGTCTGGGTTCCATCTGGTCACTTAGAAAAGCCAGTTGGTTGTAGTACCCCAGCTTGGGTACATAAACATTCTCTGCTGCTGCTCCTGATCTGACTGATTCCTCAATCTTCTTGCGCTCCCGCTTGTACATGTGCCTCAAACTCGAAATTCTGGCTTCAACAAACTTGATGTCTGCGTTGGGGACTTGAGTCTTCACAAAATCCAAAAGTGGCCCCAGTGTTAGCTTCCGGACATCCCTATTTCCATATAAGGGGTTCTTGAGCTGCCACAGGTTGGCATTTTTACGGTACAGCGCAATAAATTCCGACATGAACTCCTGGTCCTTAAATGGGTTTAACTGTGCTGCTGACATGTTTGTTTCTGTTTTGTTAGTAATGGCAATACAAAAGACCAAAAATACAAATGTTACTAAAAACGCACATCCAGTTTTTCAAACAAAACATTACACAACACACCCACACACAGGCAGCAACACACCACACAGGCAGCAACACACACAGGCAGCAACACACCCACACAGGCAGCAACACACCCACACACAGGCAGCAACACACCCACACACAGGCAGCAACACACACACAGGCAGCAACACAGGCAGCAACACACACAGGCAGCAACACACCCACACACAGGCAGCAACACACACCCACACAGGCAGCAACCACTACACACAGGCAGCAACACACCCACACACAGGCAGCAACCCCCACACACAGGCAGCAACACACCCACACACAGGCAGCAACACACCCACACACAGGCAGCAACACACCCACACACAGGCAGAAACACACACATATCCTTAAAAAATGCAGGCCCAAAACCCAATAAACCACAGTAATGCATCCTAGAAAACACTTACCTTCGTACAGAGCGCTCGCTACTTCCGTTCGGGAACACGTGGGGCCCTCAAACAGCCTTATATACACTGCGCACGCGTCGAAGTCCGCCTGCGTCCTCCGCGTCGCCCGCCCATGACGTTCCTCCTGACGAGTATTCCCCGCCCCGCTTCCCCTCGTTGCATTGTGGGTGAATAAATACATGAAGATGGCGGACACATTCTCAGCCAGTAGCGCGGAGGAAAGCCCAGAAGCCCACACATCTGCATCCAGCAGCAGATATAAGGCCACCAATATGGCCTTTGAAGAGATGGTGGAGATGGTGGACATCCTCCAAAGGGAAGATTACGACGGGGAAAATGGCCCGTACCCTCGACCCAACTTGCGCAAGGACAAGATTCTCACTACAGTCGTCAGCACCCTGGAGCATAAGTTCGGCGTACGAAGGGGCAAGGATCAACTGCGCAAGCGATGGTCCGACATCAAATCCAGGGAGCACGATCAGTACAGGAGAATTCGAAAAGCCATCAAAAAAAGTAAGTTAACCACGTGCGCTACTATGGTTATACTTGATATGTCTAATCTTGCGCAGATGTTATTAGCATTCGTACGTGAATCTTGCGCAGATGTTATTAGCATTCGTACGTGAAACTTGCGCAGATGTTATTAGCATTCGTACGTGAAACTTGCGCAGATGTTATTAGCACTCGTACGTGAAACTTGCGCAGATGTTATTAGCATTCGTACGTGAAACTTGCGCAGATGTTATTAGCATTCGTACGTGAAACTTGCGCAGATGTTATTAGCATTCGTACGTGAAACTTGCGCAGATGTTATTAGCATTCGTACGTGAAACTTGCGCAGATGTTATTAGCATTCGTACGTGAAACTTGCGCAGATGTTATTAGCATTCGTACGTGAAACTTGCGCAGATGTTATTAGCATTCGTACGTGAAACTTGCGCAGATGTTATTAGCATTCGTACGTGAAACTTGCGCAGATGTTATTAGCATTCGTACGTGAAACTTGCGCAGATGTTATTAGCATTCGTACGTGAAACTTGCGCAGATGTTATTAGCATTCGTACGTGAAACTTGCGCAGATGTTATTAGCATTCGTACGTGAAACTTGCGCAGATGTTATTAGCATTCGTACGTGAAACTTGCGCAGACGTTATTAGCATTCGTACGTGAAACTTGCGAAGACTTGATGAAAGTTCGTTTGTCTTGATAAAGTTTATTCAGTTTACCTGGCTTTGGGTTGTTGGAGTTGTAAGGTTGTTTATTATTGTCACTATCTATACTATTACTGCTGTAGTAAGGGTTTTATGGGTAACTTACACAGGGACTCCAGAAGATGTTTTGGGGGGGGGGGGGGGATAAATCTGTTAAGCAGGGTGTCAAGCTCCAAATTCAAAAAAAAAAAATGCTCAGCATCTACAAATACTGTAGGTGGTGACTTTTCTAAGAAGTACACTCACCTGTCCCTTGGATGCTGCAGCTACAATCTTTGATATTGTAATCATGAAATTAATCTTTGCGGCTTCACTTCCCGGGTCACTATTGGGCATGCGCCAGTTGCGCAATGCAATAGGACTGGTCCGCGCTAGCTCTGGGACCCCTGTGTGTCCCAGCAGACAGCACGGTGGGACGGGATGTGGCGTATACTTCTGTGGGAGTCTATGGCCGGATGTGTGTGCAAATACCTGCCTTACACAGGTATCTGCAACCCCTCCCCCCTAAAAGGTTCCAAATAAGACACCACAGGGGTGCAGGGATCCAATGAGCGGAAGTTCAACTTTAGGGTTGAAGGGCGGTTTAAGTATTGGAGTTTCATTAGATAGAGATTTCAATTCTGTATTCAAGTAGGATCTTCTAACAAACTGCTAATAATTGGACAACACTTTTAAACAATGTTTAATAATCATATTTCGGCACTCAAATATCAGTGTGATTAAAAGTGTACCTTTGTGTTCCATTACCATAGGGGGCAAAAGACTCAGACGTCAATCAGAACCTACCAGGACCTCCCGGCCTCACCAGACTAATTGGGCAGTTAGCCCAAGCCCACGCGTGGATGTGGAGGAAGAGGTGCTTGAAGTGGATCAAATCTGCACCCCACCAAGTGAGTGTCTCAGAACACAGATTGAGCTACTAAATTAAGGTCTGCATGTTTTTGACCCTTTTTTTCTTGTGTTTTATCTACCCAACTTTTAGGTGATGCTGATCTGGTTGTGGAAGGACAAGCTGCAGAGCCATTTTCCACAGACAGTGCCCACAGGCTTATTGGCCAGATCATGGCCTGGAATCTGCAGCTGGAAAACATGCAGAAGGAGATGGCCACCATGCAGCAGGGAATGAAGGACATGATTGATGTTTTGGGGAGAATCTAAAGACCCCTTTTCCATTTCCTAACATCAATCATGTCCTTCATTCCCCTTTTGATCCGCTATTTTTTCAAAATTTTAGAGGCCAAATTTTTTATATGCACATGGTGTGTCAACATGTGCTATGTGCCATCAGGGGATCTCAATGGACGCATTTTGTGTTTGCAACCCCTAATGCTAGTAGGTTAGAGGGAAGGGGTTTCACACACAAAACACGTCCATTGATTCCCCATGATGGAACATAGCACATGTTGACATTACCCATTTTCATGTTAAATTTGTGTGCATATTCTAAATTTGGCTTCTACTGTACATGGGTTACCTGTTGAACTTTGTAAGTTCCCTACTTTTACATTGTGTAAATATTTTAGAATGCTAACCAAAACATTTTTAAGATTTTAAACCATGTTTTTATGTTTGTTTAAAATAAAAAACTCAAAAAAAAAAAATGTGGTGAGAAAAATACCAAAAAAATATAAAAAAAATAAAAAAAAAAATATCTGTTGTTAAAAAAAAAAAAAAAAATATTACCAAAAATGACAAAAAAAAAAAAGAGAGGAAATCAACAAAAAAAACCAAAAAAATATAAAGGTTTGGATGTGCACTATAATAAAAAAAAATGTTTGCACAAATTAAACAATGTGTGGCTTCTTCTTTTTAAATACTACCAGTTTGACCAAAACATGTTGTGGTTCATTGACAAAGGGGCTTATTTACTAAACGCAAACCAAGTTTGCCACTATTAATAAGTGCACTAGGACAACATATAAAACAGGCAAAATTAAAAGCAAAACAATACGAAAAAAACAATCTTTCAAACATAAATAACTGTATTTATTCTTTCCAAAAAAATGATGTTTTAAGGGTCTGCTGCCATTGCAATGGCCCCCCTACCATTAAAATAATTTAAATAACGGTCCCGCACTTGCTGTGCTGATTGTGGGGCCAAACCAAGACGGCGATTATCCAGCCCTGTCATCTCGCCTTCCACTCCGGCCTCAGGCCCTATAGGTAATGTGTAGCTTCCAGAATGTTTCCGTAGATAATTGTGCATTACACAGCATGCAAGAATAATAGTATTGAGTTTGTACTCTGCCAGATGTATTGATGTTAACAGCAATCTGAAACGGTTGGCCATAATTCCAAAGGCATTTTCCACAACCCTTCTTGCTCTGGCCAACCTAAAATTAAAAATCCTCCTCTCAGGGGTGAGGGATCTTTGGGGAAATGGCCTCATCAGGTGGTCACCCAGACCGAACGCCTCGTCGGCTATGAAAACAAACGGGAGTCCCTCCACATTCTCTTCATCTGGTGGCAGCTCCAGGCCACCAGTCTGGAGACGATGGCCGAACTCCGTCTGGTTGAAGACTCCTCCATCCGACATCCGGCCGTTTTTCCCCACATCCACATAAAGAAAGTCATATTGTGCCGACACCACCGCCATCAACACTATACTATGGAACCCCTTATAATTCCAATAGTAAGACCCCGAATGGGGTGGGGGCACAATTCGGACATGTTTGCCGTCAATCGCCCCTCCGCAGTTGGGAAAGTCCCAACGGGCAGCAAACTGGGAAGCCACAGTCTGCCATTCCTGTGGCGTGGAAGGACACTGTGAAGTCAAACAGAAAGATACAATTCTAATTAAAAACCAGGCAAAATACCAAACTAAATCCAACAAATAAACAAACAATTTGGAACAACATATGTATTTATTTTGTTAGTCCTTGAAATAAAGCCAAAAGATTAAGGATAAGGGACAAATCTCTGATTGATGACCCCTCTGATGGCCCAGAGAAGATAATAATGGGGATGTGGGTGGGGAGTAATTAATTGTAAGGTCACACAATACACATGCAATCAATTAAACAGGGTGTGTGTGTGTGGGGGGGGGGGGGGGTTAATTACAAGCTGACCAAAACCACATGCAATTAATTAAACAGGGTGTGTGTGTGTGTGGGGGGGGGGGGGGGTAATTACAAGCTGACCAAAACCACATGCAATCAATTAAAGAGGGTGTGAGTGGGGGGGGGGGTTAATTACAAGCTGACCAAAACCACATGCAATTAATTAAACAGGGTGTGAGTGGGTGGGGGGGGGTTAATTACAAGCTGACCAAAATCACATGCAATCAATTAAAGAGGGTGTGAGTGGGGGGGGGGGTGTGAGTGGGGGGGGGGGGTGGTTAATTACAAGCTGACCAAAACCACATGCAATTAATTAAACAGGGTGTGTGTGTGGGGGGGGGGGGTTAATTACAAGCTGACCAAAATCACATGCAATCAATTAAAGAGGGTGTGGGTGGGGGGGGGGTTAATTGCAAGCTGACCAAAATCACATGCAATCAATTAAAGAGGGTGTGAGTGGGGGGGGGGGTTAATTACAAGCTGACCAAAAACACATGCAATCAATTTAAAAATGAGGGGCAAGGGTGGTGAAAGGGGTGAGGGGCAAGGGGGGTGAAAGGGGGGGTGAGTAAAGCAGTACAATGGAGCTGGTAAGATACATTTTTAACCAAAGAAAGTGACTAGGCTAGGGGTGTTTAGGGGGCCAAGATTCCATGCTGGGGAGGTTGGTGCAAGGAAATATGCATGTGACCCACTAAATAATACATTCTTAAAGCAATTTCGATAAGTCAACCATAAAATACTATACAAAAAACAAAAATAATAAAAAATACAGGAATAGGGAACATTCATAGAATAGTCCTATCATGGTAATTAGCTAATGATGACATTGATGCACTACATTAGCAAACATACAAGACATAGGTAATTTGAAAAGAGAAGACTTACCTTAATGTATTCCTCCTGCAGGACGTGGATAATGGCAGAACAGGTCTCTGGAATAATGAGCCCCAGAGCCTGGGGGGAGATGCCTGTTGTGAACTTGAGGTCCTGCAAGCTTCTCCCCGTCGCCAAGTAACGCAACGTGGCGACTAGCCTCTGCTCCGCAGTGATGGCTTGCCGCATGCAGGTATTCTGCCTGGTAATATAAGGGGACAGCGAAGCCAACAGACGGTGAAAAATGGGGTCCGTCATCCTGAGATAATTCCTGAAATCATCAGGATTATTCTCACGGATCTCACGGAGCAAAGGCATGTGAGAGAATTGGTCACGCTGGCGCAACCAATTCTTGGTCCATGAACTCCTCCTCACCCTGTTCATGGACTGGGCTCGGGCCAAGGTGTTAACCGCAACACCGAGCCCCTGCACAGCACGAACTCGTTCCCGAGTACGTCCACACTCCATGGCTTCAAAACGGTCGGCTGATCAAACAAACAACTTAACCGAACGCACTGAAGAACAGCAAGGCCTATGAAGAACGACCTGAAAAACAGGAACGAGCGGACCAGAACGGCCTGAGAACAGGTAGGAACTGATCCACACGCACTGAAAGACAGATACAAACCTCACAAGCACAAACTGAACGGCAGAAGCGAGCGAATTAAGCAGAAGTCTGAGAAGCGCGAATCGTCTCTAACCAAACGTCAACTAACACGCGATACACACGAGATTAGCTGACGGTGCCCAAAGGGTGTCGTTTGGGATCTCGAGCTTCCTTTTTCTAGTCCCGTCGTACGTGCTGTACGTCATCGCGTGAACCGCCGGACTTTTTGCGTGATCGTGTGTGGTCAAGTCCGTTCGCTTTTTAGTCCAGCGGACTCAGCTGCAAAGTCCAGCGGATTGTCCGCTGGACTTAGGTCCGCCGGCAAAAGTCCGCACGTGTGTACGCAGAAGGGGGGGGGGGGGGTTAGGGAAAGGGGAGTGAGAGGAGGAAACAGTTAAGCCGCCAGTTGAAGAAGAGTTGGAGGCTGTTTAAGGCCTAGGTGGGTTTAAGTAAATGTGTGTGAGCCGAGCCAGGTATAGGAAAAAGTGTTCATTGTTAGGCGGCCCAATAGGTGGCCCAATAGTAATAAGACTTGTGGAAATAGAAAGTAGGTAAAAAGTTGCAGATACAGCAGGGTATCAAGAGTAATTGACAACGTTCCTACAGGTGTCAACAACGGAAGAAGATCTGAAACAGGTGCTTCAGGGCTGAGGCCTCAGCCCTCAGGGATGTCCAGAGAGGTCGCTGAAAATTGGACACAACCTTGTGTTAACATGGACGATCTCTATCTTAGGAGGCTGGAAAAGATTGTTGTGGGGAGCTGGATGGGACCATAAGTGGGATGGCACCGAATGAGCATCAGCAGGCAGTATTTGCAGGTCTTCAAGAGCATTGCAGCTCATCCTGGGAACGGCAGGTAAACTTGGGACCTTGGTGCATGATGAGACTGCAAATGGAAAATGTCTGCGCTATTTGATGTGATGTTGCACCAAGATTTGCAGCTGTGGCTTCAGAGCTCTGCATTTGGCAAGCGTGAGGGGCACAGATATCCCCAAGAACAGGGCCGTCTTTAAGGCAGGGCAAAAGAGGCAGCTGCCCTGGGCCCTGTCATTGTTGTGGGGCCAAAAGCAGTTGCCTCATACTTGCAAACAGGGTGGATAAAGTTGTAGATCACCTGTAAGGTAGCCCATAAATTTCAATGGGCTGCTCTATGTGCTAGAAATGCAGATGGAAGTCCCTGTGAATGCTCCTATTAATGTAATGTGGTGGCCAGTGTAGAAACTTCTCTTTATATTGGTAATCAGTAAAAAAAAAAAAAATCAGCATTGCCATTGATCACACCCTCCCCTCCTCCCAACATTACCACTGATCCCAGGAGTTCTAGGATCCCTAGGTGTTTTCTGTCTATTGATGGCTCCCCTCACCTTCCCAGTCCATGGTGTGCAGGCAGTGAGGAGATGATGTGCTATAACCTCTAGCAACCAATCAGTGAGCAGAAATGATGTGCAATACCCTCTAGCAACCAATCAGTGAGCAGTATTAATGTACAGTATTCTCCAGCAACCAATAAACAAGCAGAAATTATGTGCTGTAACCTCTAGCAACAATCAATGAGCTGTGCATGGGGGGGGGGGCAAGAAAATGTTTGCCCGGTGTCCAATCAATATTAAAGACTGCCCAAGCAGCTGGTACTGGTGGCCTTGAAGTATCAGGGAGTCCTTTTCACATGCTGCTTTGAGAAGCTGTTCCTTAGTGTGAAAATAGTGGGCCGTCTGATGTGCAGCATGTCAGTCGTAAGTGGACGCAATCCAATTAAAGACGGTCTATTAGTATGGCTGGAGAGCTCTTGGAATAGGGCTGTCACTGTGGATTGTAGATCCAAGATAGATTCTGGGAGACCTCAAATCTGCAAGCTAGAATGGCGGAAGTGGTTATCAAAGTTCTCCAAGTGGGACTGCGTCCAGGTCCTCACCATGGTGTCGGAGCATGGTTTCAATGTTGTCAGCGCGGGATTCCACTTCATCAATGTGGTAGCCCAGATCACGGATCTCAAGGGAGAGGCGATTGGTAATCTCATCCAAAGTGGCCTTAAGTTGATTTTTTGAGTAGCTTCTCAAACTTTTGGAGCAAGTGATGTGAGGAAAAATCATCCGGGGATTGTCCCTGAGCAGCTGAAGCATCCCTTGTATGTGGCTCCTCTGTGTGTTGTCTCTGTTGAGGAGGATGGCATTGGGAGGCTTCGCCTGTGGATATAGCAGAGGCCATCTTGGGAGGGACCTGGGCAAGGGCTTCTTTGATTGTTTTGGGGTGAGACTTTGCTCTTGGCGCTCATCCCCACTAGGACCATTGCCACTGATGCTGGGGGAGTTGCCCCACTGGGAGCCCGGGGTGGAGCTGTGTGGGAGACAGAACGGAGCCTAACAATCGTTTCCCAAGTGGAATCTCTAAATTAAATTTATTGAAAGTCATATATCCATGGCACAAGATCTAAAGTCCTGGCAGCTAGGGCTAGGAGCAGCTGAATCATGAAAAAGGGGAATGCGCTAGTGCTGTTTTGTCATCATATTAACGAAAGGGGTTCTTGATCATATATTTGATTATACTGTTTAATATCTAAGATGTAAGATGTGGTAATTGGAAAATCTATAATAGAGTAAAACAAAAAAGACTTGATAATTTCAGTAATGCAGGGGTGTCAAACTCAATTTCATTACTGGTTGCATCAGCATTATGGTTTCCCTCAAAGGGCCAGTTTTATTTGTAAAACTAGATGTCCAGAGCACCCCAACCCCCCTTACATCAGATGTCAAGAGTCCCCCCCCAACATCCAAATTCAAGAGTCTCCCACCCTCCCTTACAACACAGTGCAACCCCCCTTACCTTGTGCTGCTTCTTGGAAGAAGCTGTGGCAGAGCTTGGAATCAGAAAGTGCATGGTCTGTAGGAGAACCAGAGGACAGCAGGAGTCAGCTGCCAGATTCTGCTGAATGCTGAGACCAGGGTAGGCACAGATGAGGGAATGTACCGGCTGCACAGAGAGGTGCAGGATCTATAAGAGTAGTTATGTCCTCCTCTCTGCTGCTTACTGCTGTGACCGGGTGGGGGGTGGTTGGGGTGCAAAGATGAGGCTCTCTGCAGCTGCATGGAGAAGCACAGGATATGGCGGGGCAGTTCTGTCCTCCTCTCTGTTGCTGACTCCTGAGACAAGGTGGGGAAGGGGACAAGAGGCCTGCCACAGCTGCAGGGGAGGTGCAAGGGCCACCTGAAATGGCCTGGTGGGTGGGATTCAACCTTGTGTTTGACGTGCACTACTGGTATTCAAATTATGATCACTAAGCATAGTATGGTAATTTTAATCTGCAGAATTCATCTTACTGCCTTATGTTCAACCTGTATCCATAGCTTATCCTTCAACTAAATAAAAACTGTTCATTTTCCTAATGAAAGGGTTTGGGAAAGTTAAAATTGGAAGGAAACTTTCTTTTTTAACCTAAATAATTATGAAACTATGTATGTATTTTAATAGTATTTCATAGTGCGGAGTGCACTGTTTGTTCTTGCTGTTTTTTTAGCTATGTTATAATTGAATTATGTGCAGACTGTATATAATGTAAATTTAAAGTGTCAAGCAGTATATACTTGGTGCTACTTGCAAAGGCTGAAAGAGGAATCTGGGCTTTTGTATCATTATACATAATAATAAAAATAATAATAATAATAATAATAATAAATAATCATAATTATTATTATTGTTAATAAATATTGTGCCACTCTGAAATGTTTAGATTGATGTACATATGCAATATAGGCCAAGATAATTGGAGAAAAAAAACAACTTGTTTTTATCTGTATAATCTCCTTAAAATGTTTTGTAAGTTGCTAATTGCTAATCTCACATCTCTAACCTCATAAATGTTTTCTCTAAATATTAATGGTAATAAATCCCAAAAGTATATCACTGAGCATAGATCCCTAGTGGCTCCATGCTTTTCACTCAGTTTTTTTTTTATAAAAGCAGCGTTACCCAGCATGATCAGAATAGCATTTAAAGGACTGGCATTTACAGCTTTCTAGGTTTTTGACCATCCTTTCTCTATTTACTTGAATCTGTTCACATTATTTTTGAAGCTGCTTCACAAATGTTACGCATTAATTTTGATACTCTGTCTTCAGGTTATGGAGGAGAAAAATATGACCAGAATTTCTACAATTCACCTCTTAGGATTTCAGACACCAAACAATGTTAAATTTTTGGTGTTTTTTTATTTTCCTTATGCTTTATTGTGTGACAATATGTGGAAACCTCCTGATCATCACATTGGTGTCCTACAGCAAGACCCTTCAGTCTCCCATGTACATCTTCCTCTCCCAGCTCGCTGTGTCGGATATCATACAGGCAACTGATATTCTTCCGAACATGTTCCGAACAGTTTTGGTGAATGATACCATAATGCCATTATCTCATTGCCTCACTCAGTTTTGTTTCTGTGGTGCTACATTAACATTGGCTTGTCTTTTTCTAACTGATATGTCTTATGACAGGTATTTAGCCATCTGTAGACCATTACATTATAGTTTGATAATGAACCCCGACTGTTGCTGTATTTTGATTAGTTTCTGTTGGGCTTTAGGTTTTTCAACTATGCTGATACATACGTTAAGCGTAGCTCAATTGCAATTTTGTGGTCCCAACATTGTTGATCACTATTTCTGTGATCTTATCCCAATTCTTAAACTTTCCTGCTCCAATACAGCAATTATTGAACTAAAAGCAACATTGTTGACTTTTTTCTTTGGTGTCATTCCATTTATCATTATCATTCTATCTTATTCTATTATCATTGTCGCCATTCTTAAAATCCCATCTATTACAGGAAGGAAACAGGTTTTCTCTACATGCAGTTCTCACCTGACTGTTGTCTGTATCTATTATGGCAACCTAGCTTTTGCTTATTTGGTACCCAGTGGAGGACAGTCGGGGAATATTACTAAATTTTTATCATTATCCTATACTGTAGTCACCCCACTGATAAATCCAGTTATATACACTTTAAGGAACAAAAACCTTAAAAATGTCTTAAAAAGTTCCTTTTACAAACTTTGTGACTTTCTTTAGAAATAAAAATTGTTCTTAACTGACTTGGGCATGTAAAATATGATGAATCTAATGCTTTTAAATTACCAAAATTATCATATAAAATATTACAAACTCTTTAAAATAGAATTTTACATGTGTCATCCTAGAAGTGTACATTTTAAAACTTCACTATTGGACACCTTCCTTGAGCAAAACCGCCACAAAAATCTCCGACCTCTACAAGCCTTTGAACTCCTTCTATATAACACTTGGAACAAAGACCTACAATCCCCAGATGTGCATATCACTGTCCTAGCAGGCTACAATACCACGTGCACTTTTGTAAAAAACAAATTCCAGCATGAAAATCAGTTTAAAATTCTCCACCGGGCCTACAACCCGCACCTGAAGTCCAAAGAACTCCCTGACCGCTCTCATTACCCAGTGTGCAATAGTCACAAACCTTCTCTATTACACAGGCTTTAGTCTTGCCCCTCCATTTTGCGCTATTGGAACCAAGTTGAACTCAAGTGGCAACGATCACAGGAATCCGCTCTCACGAGAGCATTTTACTCCTACTACTCAGATCATTTGATGCTCCCAACCAAGACCTACCCAAGACTCAGGCTAAACTTCTACAATATAACAAGGCCTGGCTCGCTACCTGGTACATGGCATCCAGAAGAACAATCCTCAAACAGAGGACTTCCTCCCTTCCTCCTACTGTGAAAGACTTAAAATCTGATCTATTTAACCTCCTCAAGTTAGAGAAACTGGACCTGGTATACTCTAAAAAACAGAAGCCCCTACAATTTCAACATAAATGGGCCATTTTATGGATAAAATGCTTACAATGGCAGACCGACAGGCCATTACAGACTTATCCCACAACAAGAGGCAACCAGAACTGATTTAGCATCCTTTTGGATCTATAGCTAGAATGCTTCCATACCAACGCAATTGTATAGCCAGTCTTGCATCCACCCTCACGCAACTTTAAATACGCTGGATACCTGACTACCGCCTAATATCTACTGAGAATTTGTTGGCAGGAATTCAGGAACAAATTCAAATTCCACTTCCAACACTCAAGCTATGCATGCATGATTTATGATTTATGTACATTTGTTATGCCGCGTACACACGATCGGAATTTTCGGCCAGCAAAAGACCGATGAGAGCTTTTCATCAGAAAATGTGACCGTGTGTATGCTCCATCTGACTTTTTCTGTCGGAATTTCCGCCAGCAAAAGATTGAGAGCATGTTCTCAATTTTTCCGATGAATTTTCCGAAAAATTTCCGATCCGAAATTCCTGTCTGTGGCAATTCCTACGTGCAAAATTCTGATGCATGCTAGGAAACAATTTGACGCATGCTCGGAAGCAATGAACTTATTTTTCTCGGCTCAGCAAACTTTTGTGTGACCATGTGTATACAAGCCAAGCTTGAGCGGAATTCCGTCGGAAAAAACATCCATGATTTTTCTGACGGAAAATCCGCTCCTGTGTATGCGGCATTAGACTGTCTGAGCTCCCTGATTGCTCAGGTGATGTAAATTTGATTAGGGACCACTTCCGCCCCTCACAGACCTTCTCATGTAGACCCTCACTTTCCATATATGGTGATATGTATTATTTATTTGCAGTTCAAGTTGTCTATTGCATCATTTCACTGAAAATAAATCTTACCAAATATTGTATCGTTTATTTTGAATAAAACACATAAAGTGTGTGAAACTATTTGCAATGAGCAAATCATCCGCTCAGAATGTAGAACTGTGCTGGACAATACTTTGTGGCCGCTACTCTGGTGTAGGTTTGAGTTTGCTGGCATGGTAGCTCCTCGGCGGATTATTCAACCCAGGGGTTGGATTGAGTTGGTGTTGGTGGGTCAGGAATGATTCCCCAAGTGTGTAGTTAAAGGAGCATGTCCTTTAGTGTTGTGTCTAACACAGGTTGGCCTAAGGTAGAAAATTATGCCATAGAGGATTGCAGGGCCTGGTTGGATTGCAGAGGGTTAAAGCCTGGGGATGAGGGATCATCCATGCTCATTCTGGTCTTTTCTGGGCTTCTTGGAAGTGAAGATGTTGTGCTTTACTCCATTTTTGGTGACCATTATTTTGGTGGAGAAGCCCCTTTGTTAACGGATCTTGTGGTTGTTGAGTGGCTTAGTAATGGTTGTGTATTTCTATTACTAGTAATAGTAATGGTTGACGCCTTAGTTGGCGAGTGTATTGAGAGAAACCTGCACATAATTGCAGTTTGGCGTATGGGGCTGAAAGTTGACCAAGATGTCTCACCTTCATCAGTAGTTGATCTTTGGTATGGGAAAAGTATATTCTCATTAGAAAATCGTGAGGGACCTCCGCGGGGTGGTGAGAGGGTTTAGGAAGGCACTGTGTATGGTTAATAATGGCTTCCATGGGTCAAAGATCAGGTAACAGTGTTGAAATTAGCTTTCTGGCATATGTAATAAGATCTGTTGGGAGAACATTTTCTGGTATGCCCCTTATTTTTACATTGTTATGGTGCAACCTATCTTTTAGGTCCACTATTTTAGCTCTCACCCACTGCTGTTCTCCATGGGTATGATCATGGACATCTACAAGATCATTTACTGTTTCAGTCATTTCTACTAGCTGGTTTTCAATATGGTATACTCTCTGGCCCATGGAGTGCATTTCTGAGGATAATTTGGTAAAAATGGAGGAGAAGTCATTGTGAAGGGAGCTTTGAAGTGAAATGAGTATCTCTTTCACAGTGGTGTCTAGCACAGGTTGATTTGAGGTGGGGAATGCTGCTATAGGCGATGGATGGGCTGTCTGTGTGTGTACATACTCTGACACGATGCTCACCTCATGTCCTTGGGGGCCTGAATCCAGTCGCATCCTCGACTTGTTTTTAACATAAATAAATATGAAACAATGTAATCTTAATATGATCTCACAGTGCACTGTTGGCACTTGCTGTTTCTTAGCTGTGTTTTTATGTGAATCATGTGTAGATTGTATATAATGTATATATAAATCAATGGCAAGCAGTGTATACTCGGTGCTACTTGTAAAGGCTGAAGGAAGTATCTGGGCTTTTTTATTATAATTTTTTTTATTATTATTAATAAACATTATGTCACTGTGTGAATCAATACACCCACGCCAAAATAAACAGTTCAATAAAATACAATAGATGGCAGCTGCTATTCCAAACCTTTTAAGTGAATTACTAAACATGCACAAAACCTATTGTGCAAACAGCGCTTGTCAAAATAACATTGATAAGTAAAAATTGTACAACAATGTACATTGTACAATTTGTACAACATAAACGTTGTACAACATAAACGACATAAACTAAGTGCAAACAATAAATGACAAAAATATGTATATTGATATAAAAAAGGGAGCTATTGAGATAAAATGACCCTTGATCAGTGAAACCATAGAGTGACCAACGATATATATATATATATATATATATATATATATATATATATATATATATATATATATATAAAAATAATGATATATTTAAAAAAAAGTGAAAACCGGGCCTCCCTTCCACTATCTCAGCGCTCTGAAGCTTAAATGTTAATACCAACTCACATACAGTGCCTTGCAAAAGTATTCACCCCCCTTGGCATTTTTCATGTTTTGTTGTCCCACAACCTGGAATTAACATGGATTGTTTGAGGATTTGCATCATTTAATTTACAGAACATGCCCACAACTTTGAAGATGATTTTTATTTTTTTTTTAATTGTGAAGCAAACAACAAATAGGACACAATAATAGAAAAAGTCAATGTGCATAACTATTCACCCCCTTAAGTCAATACTTTGTAGAGCCACCTTTTGCGGCTATCACAGCTTCAAATCGCTTTGCATAAGTCTCTATGCGCTTTCCACATCTTACCACTGGGATTTTTGCACATTCCTCCTTGCAAAACTGCTCCAGCTCCTTCAAGTTGGATGGTTTGCGCTTGTGAACAGAAATCTTTAAGTCTGAGCACAGATTTTCTATTGGATTAAGGTCTGGGCTTTGACTAGGCCATTCCAACACATTTACCCTTAAACCACTCAAGTGTTGCTTTAGCAGTGTGTTTGGGGTCATTGTCCTGCTGGTAGGTGAATCTCCATCCTAGCCTCAAATCACACACAGAGTGGTACAGGTTTTGCTCAAGCATATACCTGTATTTAGCACCATCCATCTTTCCCTCAACTCTGACCAGTTTTCCAGTCCTGACTGCTGAAAAACATCCCCACAGCATGATGCCGCCACCCCCATGTTTCACTGTTGGTATACTGTTCTTTGGGTGATGTGATGTGTTGGGTTTGCGTCAGACATACTGTAGCTTTTTCTTTGATGGACAAAAAGTTAACTTTTGGTCTCATCAGACCAGAGCACCTTCCTCCATACATTTTGTGAGTCTCCCACATGCCTTTTCCTTTCAAAAAGGTGTGTATATATGACAGATCATGTGACACTTAGATTGCACACAGGTGGACATCATGTCACTAATTATGTGACTTCTGAAGGTAATTGGTTGCACCAGAGCTTTTTTATGGGCTTCATAACAAAGAGGGTGTAGAGGACATATGCACATGCCAATTATCAGTTTTTTATTTCTGAAAAATAGTTCTATGTATATATTTTTCTAATTTTACTTCACCAACTTAGACTATTGTGTTCTGATCTATCACATATAATTTAGATTAAAAAAAAACATTGAACTAAATGCTGTAATTTAACAAAATAGGTAAAAAGCCAAGGGGGTGAATACTTTTGCAAGGCACTGTACACTTCATTAATCAGCTGCTGAAAATAAAATGTAGTATCAGCAAATAGTATTAAGTCCACACATACTTCTATAAGTACTAGTATATACTAAAGCAGCACTACTGTCATGTCCCAATCCCACAGACAGGGAAATTTCCCTAATTGATTACTTGGAGTATTTGAATAGTAATGAAAACAACATTACATTGACCAGTCAGTGGAGTAAAGACCAAATAAATTGTTTAGATGGTAATATTTTTAGACATAATGATGTATTAGAGATCAAAGTATATTTTAAGACAACTGACCAGAATAGTTTTCTGCTGATACAGTGTGGTCACAACCCTCTGTGGCTGAAGAATATACCTAAAGGTCAAATAACGAGGATAAGGAGAAATTGCTTTACTGCAGATGACTTTGTAATCCAGTCTGAAGTGTTAAAGGGCAGATTTGTAGAACAAAGTTATAACCCCCAACATCTGGACACAATTGTAGAGGAGATATTGGCCATCCCACGAACAGAATGTCTAAAAGATAATGCACCAGTGAGGAATAACATGAATCATGAATGAGGTTTTATTTCTTCCTTTCACTCACAATATAAAGAAGTAGAAACTATTTGTAAAACCCATTGGCATATCCATTGCCTCAATAAATTATTAAAACCTGTATTGCCATCTATGCCTAAGTTTATTTATAGAAAGGATCCAAGTATTGGTGACATGGTGGTCAAAAAAGTCTTGGACCCTCCCACCAGACCATCGTCTTTTTGGGACAGAGGCAGCTTTTTTGCATGTAGAAAATGCAGGGCGTGCAGAGAAGTCTCAATGCCCATAAGAGGTATAGATAGATTTACATCCAGTTCAAATAATAAAGTTAGTTTCTGATTAACCACTTAAGCCCCGGACCAATTTGCAGCTAAAGGACCAGGCCCCTTTTTGCGATTCGGCACTGTGTCGCTTTAACTGACAATTGCGCGGTCATGCGAAGTGGCTCCCAAACAAGATTGGCGTCCTTCTTTTCCCACAAATAGAGCTTTCTTTTGGTGGTATTTGATCACCCCTGCTGTTTTTATTTTTTGCACTATAAACAAAAATAGAGCGACAATTTTAAAAAAAATTCAATACATTTTACTTTTTGCTATAATAAATATCCCCAAAAAATACATAAAAAAAAACATTTTTTTTTTCCTCAGTTTAGGCCGATATGTATTCTTCCACATATTGATTGGTTTGCGCAAAAGTTATAGCGTCTACAAAATAGGGGATAGTTTTATGGCATTTTTTATTAAAACTTTTTTTTTACTAGTAATGGCGGCGATCAGTGATTTTTATTGTGACTGTGACATTATGGCGGACACGTCTGACAATTTTGACACATATTTGGGACCATTGGCATTAATACAGCGATCAGTGCGATTAAAAATGCATTGATTACTGTAAAAATGTCACTGGCAGTAAAGGGGTTAACCACTAGGGGGCAGTGTAGGGGTTAAGTGTGACCTATGTGTTTTTTTTACTGTAGAGGGGCGTGGCTTGGCGTGTGACATCACTGATCGTCTTTCCCTATGACAGGGAACAGACGATCAGTGACAGCCTCACTAGGAAACACGGGGAGAGGTTTGTTTACACTTACCTCTCCTTGTTCTTCAGCTCTGTGACCCGATCGCGGGACACTGGTGGCGATCGGGTCTGCGGGTCCCACGGCCGCGGAGCTCAGGACCGGGTCCCAAGCTTGCCGCCGGTGGCGCGCGCATGACCCACGGCTGGGCTCTTAAAGGGAAACATACCAGTACGTTGATGTGCCCAGCCATGCCATTCTGCCGACGTAAATGTGCATGAGGCAGTCCTTAAGTAGTTAAGGAATTCATTACGTGCAACATCACACATGTGGTGTATGTTCTGGACTTCCCATGTGGGTTAATGTATGTAGGCCGTACTAAGAGGCTTCTGAGGATTTGTATCACAGAACATATTCAGAACATTAAATTGGGTTAAATGAATTAAAGTTTTGGGGTGTAGACCATATAAAACCAGTATGGAGAGGTTCAAATATGGTAAGAGAACTCTCCAAGTGTGAAACTCATTGGATTTTTTTAACAGAAATTCTCACCCCCTATGGTTTAAATGTAGAGCTAGATATAAACTGTTTTATTAGTGACTATTAAATATAACTCTCATCAGTTTGTTTTTTATATTATGATTTTTTTTTAATTTTATAAGGTAGTTGAATTTGTATATGATTTGTAACCATGTATTTTGTACCGATTTAATATATTTTTAATATGTGGGATTAATATAATGTTAATAATGATTGACCTGTAATGTATGGTATAATCAAATGTGGTAGTTTTTATTATGATTGATTTTAATATGGTAATGCACTTTAAAAAAGTGGAGTTGTAATATCAGTCTGGCCATGCATGGCTAGAGGATAAAGATTACCATCGCCAACTGCTGAGAATGTATTGACCTCTGAGTGGTGTACTGACCAGCGACTATGTGCACCTCTAGAGAACAGTGTGGTTGCACCATCGGAGTGTTAAATTTCAGCTGTTATGTTTTGATATAAATATCGGGACGCCGCGCCGTAAGGCCACGCCCTCCGATGAAGTCGTGATGACGAAACACGTCAGTGCGTGACGTTTTGTGCTCCACAGTCAGGAAGAGACAACCAGAAGTAACCAACAGACGCTGTTCTTCCAAGGTGAATGTCTTGCTACTAACAAGGGCTGCTGGTAACACAATACAGTGCTTACTTGTACGTTTTATTCATTGCAAAATCATTGGAAACTGTAATTTTATGAAGTTGGTGACTACAATATAAGGTAAACAGAATTACGCTATGTGGAGTTTCTTTCCCATTTATCCGAGTACCTGCGGAGGTGATTTGTGGTTCTGACCCAACTCAAGATGTGGATGGCGTATTTCTGGGCATATTAAAGGCTTGTTTTATGCTTATATCTGGTGAGTGAAAATCCCTAAGGGGAGTGTGACGCACGTTTTGGAGGATCTTGGTGTGAGATACACTACTACCATCCAGCATTAGGACCACATCCTGTGTCTTTTGGACTTTTCTCATTACCATCTGTGTTCTATATGTTCTCATGTGCTTATAATCATATGAAAGCTTGTCATATTGGGAAATGACAGTAGCGCTGCTTTAGTATATACTGGTACTTATAGAAATACCTGTGGACTTGATACTATTTGTTGATACAATATATATATATATATATATATATATATATATATATATATATATATATATATACAGTATGTAATGGCATAGTGTCCAAACAAGTGAATAAATGTTATTGAATGATAATCAAAAAATGTGTAAAAGAAACAAAGTCCCAAAAAAAAGTTCCTTGCAATACTCCAATAAGAAAAAAATATAGATAATAATAATAATAATTCCTCCTGCGTGTAAAATGTTGTTTTTATTATTAAACTGTATATTCTCCTTAACACTCTCTTGCTAATTGCTAATCTCACACCTTAAACCTCATACATGTTTTCTCTAAAGCCCCATACACACGGTCGGACTTTTTCATGGATTCTGTCCGATCGGACAATGTTGTTGAAAAATCAGACCGTGTGTATGCACCATCGGACAGTGTTCGTCGGTTTGTCCGACGAACAAAGTCTTATCTCCTGCTGGAAAGATTTGCCGTCAACCCGGTCCGATCACACCAAACCCGATCGTGTGTACGGTTGTCCGACCGGACAAAGTGCTACGCATGCTCAGATCACATTACAAGACCAAAGCTATTGGCTACTAGCCTCTACGTAGTCCCGTCGTAGGCAACAAACGTCACCACGTTCAGAATGATCGGATTTTCCGACAACTTTGTCCGACCGTGTGTACGCAAAACCAACATCGGACAAAGTACGACGGACATGATCCGACGGACCTGGTCCGCGGATTGTCCGACCGTGTGTATGGGGCTTAACAATTATTGGTAACAAATCCCAAGAGACTATCACTAAGCATAGATCCCTAGTGGATCCATGCAATTCATTCTGTTTCTTTATAAAATCCGCAGTACCCAGCATGATCAGAAAAGCATTTCAAGGACCAGCATTTACAGTTTTCTAGGTTTTTGACCATCCTTTCTCCCTTTACTTGAATCACTTCACATTGTTTTTGAAGCTGCTTAACAAATGTTACACCTTAATTTTGATACTCTGTCTTCAGGTTATGGAGGAGAACAATATGACCAGAATTTCCACAATCCATCTCTTAGGATTTCAGACCCCACACAATGTTAAATTTTTGGTGTTTTTTATTTTGCTTATGCTTTATTGTGTTACACTATGTGGAAACCTCCTGATCATCACATTGGTGTCCTACAGCAAAACCCTCCAGTCTCCCATGTACATCTTCCTCTCCCAGCTCGCTATGTCGGATATCATACAGGCAACTGATATTTTTCCCAACACGTTCGGAACAGTTTTGATGAATGATACTATAATGTCATTTCCTGATTGCCTCACCCAGTTTTATTTCTGTTGTGTTACATTAATATTGGACAGTCTTATTCTAACTGTGATGTCTTATGACAGATATTTGGCCATCTGTAAACCATTACATTATAGTTTGATAATGAACCCCCGCTATTGCTGTATTTTGATCATTACCTGTTGGACTTTAAGTCTTTTAATTGTGGTGATGCATACTTTCAATTTATCTCAATTGCAATTTTGTGGTCCCAACATTGTTGATCACTTTTTCTGTGATCTTGATCCAATTCTTAAACTTTCCTGCTCCGACACAGCAATTATTGAACTAGAAGCAACATTGTTGACTTTTTTCTTTGGTGTCATTCCATTTATCATTATCATTGTATCTTACGTTATTATCATTATCACCATTATTAAAATCCCATCTATTACAGGAAGAAAGCAAGTTTTCTCTACATGTAGTTCCCACCTGACTGTTGTCTGTATCTATTATGGCAACCTAGCTTGTGTTTATTTGGTACCCAGTGGAGTACAGTCGGGGAATATTACAAAATTTTTATCGCTATCCTATACTGTAGGCACCCCACTGATAAATCCAGTTATATACACTTTAAGGAATAAAGACCTTAAAAAAGTCTTGAACAGTTCCTTTTACAAACTTTGGTTTGTGAATTTCATTAGAAATAAAAATTGCTCCTAACTGACTTAGTTAATATAATAAAATAAAAATCTAATGCTTTTAAATTACCAAAATGATTATATGATCTTAAAAACTCTTATGCCGCGTACACACACGATCGGAATTCTCGTCTGCAAAAACTCTGACGGTTTTTCCGACGGAATTCCGACGGAGTTCCGCTCAAGCTGTGTTGCCTACACACGACCAAATTCCGTCGGTCAATAACACAGCGGCATAAAACACATTCGACAGCACTATAAAAGGGAAGTTTAATGCTTCCGAGCATGCGTCAAATTGTTTCCGAGCATGCGTCATAATTTTGCATGTCGGAATTGCATACACACGATCGGAAAATCCGATAGAAAGGTTTTCCGTCGGAAAAATTGAGAACAGGTTCTCAATTCAAAGTCCGTCGGAAATTCCTACAGAAAAAGACTGTTGGGCATACACACGGTCGGAAAATCCAATGAAAAGCTCCCATCGGACTGTTTCCATTGGAAATTCCGACCGTGTGTACGCCACATTAGAATAGAATTCTGGGCACCAACATTTTTTATAAAACTTTCTGCTAGTATCTCTTTTATATTGTCTTTTATAGCAAAACAAGTCATGCATACCTCTATATTAATACATCATGCTCTGTACATTTGGCCCCACCAATACCAGGACCATTATAGTTCCAATATTTTTGTTTGGTGTCTAATTACAGACTTATTAAGAGGCTCAATTGTCAAGTATTATAACAAATTTGTTTCACATAACTCTGCTCAGTCTTGTGCTTTTAAAGCTTTTACTAAATGTATATATGCTTATTGAAATTAGCTTAGCAGGCAACCAATGGCCCCATTAAATCTAAGGGGTGGAAAGGAAATTTCACTTTGATCCCCAAATGGAATATACCGGTAGTTTTAGGTATACAATTCCATAATTTTCCATATTATAGAGGAGCAGTGCTACATTTTCCTCTCAAAGCTCAGAGTGCAGAAGATAATATTTCTGTACATTGTATCTGTTTTATCTTAAACAACTTCTTTAATTGTATATGCAGTACATTATCTGGCACACAGATAAACCAATCTTCCAGCTTAAATAATGGTGGCTATTTCAAGGGGATATTCAAGGAGATATTTTAGGAAAGATAATAAGGACACTTTTTCTACATAATTTAAAATCAAACCTGCTGCCAAGGACGGCACCACACATGAATTCAATCTCATCCAAGCAGTCCCTTCAAAGGCAGATAACTCCTTAATTTTCTTAATGGACACGGAGAAATCATTCAACAAGGTGCATTGGTCCTTTATTTAGATAACTTTAGAAGCTGCAGGGCTGGGTCCTGCCATGCTTAACTGGATAGGTTTCCTGTACTCTTCACCATCGGCCCAAGTACAGATAAACGGAGTGTTTTCATCAACATTTCCTCTTAAAAATGGAACATGTCAGGGGTGCACACTCTCCCCCCTATTTTCTTTTTTACATTAGATCATTACCACTTGCTACCCCCTTTCAAGCGGGTCCATGAGGGGGCTGGGAATTCGGTCAAATGGGGTTTCCTGGGACCACCCCGCACCAATGAGGGTGCAGGATTTTATCTACATGCACCCTACCCCACGTTTCTTCTTGTCAATTTACTATTTTCACTATTATTGTTCATTGTCATCTTTATATTCTTCAATAAAAATGATTGAAAGAGAAAAAAAAGGATTGTTTTTAAAGGAGCAGTACTTAGTCTGCCTGTAAATCTGTACCATGTATAGAACCTGCTGCAGCAATTGACATAGATAAAGAAAAAAGTGACATTTAAATTGATTTTCCCCTCTGCAAGCTTTCTTGAAGAAAAAAAAAACATTGCCAGCATTAGAAAAAATGTGAGCCCCCCAATCAATATCAGGCCATTTGGGTCTCGTACGGATTTTAAGTGGAACTTGCCAAAATGTAAAAAATGGTAAAATCTAAAATCCATACCAGACCATTGTTCAAACATGCAGCCTGACAGGCCAGGAAAGGGGGGTTGAGTAAGCCCCACCGCAAAGCACCTTGTCCCCATGTTGATGGGGACAAGGGCCTCTTCCCCACAACCCTGGGCAGTATTTGTGGGGGACTGTGGTGCATGCCAAGATGGTGACGTCACAAGGCTTGGTGCCACCAGCTGACATCGTCCAGTGGGCCCACCCCTTACCTATTTAAGAACTGTCAGACAGTGGAGCAGACAGTCAGTGTTTAGCCTTTGTCATGCGCAGAACTTTTTTCTTTTTTTAGGTCGAGCGGTGCGGCGGGCGTCATGATTGACGATGCATCTACATCGGGGGACAAAGTTTGGTCTGGTATGGATTGTGGGGGACCCCTATGCCATTGTTTTAAAAATGTTATATTCCGGCAATGTTTTTTTTTTTTTTTCATTCAGCTGTCATTGGGGAAGCCCGCTGACAGCTGATGACTCATCCGTTGGTAAGGACATGGTGGCCGGCTTACTGGCCCACTCCTTAACAACTGGCAGCTATTCACTGTGAGCTCAGCGGCTGAACATCCTGCTGAATGCCTTTAAATTTCAGTTGTTTGGCTAACATCCGAACAGGTGCTGTTCGGGGCCCAACCAATGCTTGGCCCGAACAGTTTGCCCATCTCTACTAAGCATAGTATGGTAGTTTTAATCTACAGAATTAATATTTCTGTCTTGTATTCAATATGGTTCATAGCTTACCCTTCCACTAAATATATTTCTTCTTATTATTTCTTTTAAAGGGTTTGCGGAAGGTAAAACTCCATGGATGCAGTAGAGCTAGCAGACTGGTCACGTGACGGAGAATCTGATGCACCAACCTGAGAGAGAGACAGACAGACAGACAGGCAGGATCCTCACTGGAGCAGGGGAGCATAAGACATTAGAGGGACCCTCAAAGACACCAGCCGACATCCTGGGACAATAAATCTAAGTGTAATCTCTGTCTGGGGTAACTGAATACCATGCAGAGGAGAGGAGCATCTGGTAAAAAGTGCCTGTCGGTGGGAGACATGGATAAATAATACTAATGCCACGTACACACGGTCGGAATTTCCGACAACAAATGTTCGATGTAAGCTTGTTGTCGGAAATTCGGACCGTGTGTAGGCTCCATCGGACATTTGCTGTCAGAATTTCCGACAACAAATGTTTGAGAGCTGGATCTCAAATTTACCGACAACAAAATTTGTTGTCGGAAATTCCGAGCGTGTATGCACAATTCTTACACACAAAATTCCATGCATGCTCGGAATAAAGCAGAAGATTCCACTGGCTATTGAACTTAATTTTTCTCGGCTTGTTGTACGTCTTGTACGTCACCGCGTTCTTGACGTTCAAAATTTCCGACAACTTTTTTGTGACCGTGTGTATGCAAGACAAGTTTGAGCCAACATCCGTCAAAAATAAATCCACGGTTTTGTTGTCGGAATGTCCGATTGTGTGTACGCGGCATTAGAGTATACCTAGGCATGGATCTGGATACTCCTGCACAGTGGCAAATACTCTGAACGTGCACTACCCCTTTGAGGGGGTGAGTGTTTCTGGTGAGTGCATTACCTCTAGGGGCACTGTAAAGAAGCACCAGCACACAGGACACTTGATTGAGGAGCACTTGTCACTTTGAAAAACCTTATGTTTTATAAGGACTGTATATATTCATTTTATTTCAGCATAAAGGACACATACGATTGAAGAACACCTATCACTTTGGACATGTTATATTAGGATTGTGAACATCAATTGATTTTTTAGCACTTGTCACTTTTCTCATGATTGCATATCGCATATGAATTATGTTTTAGCACCAGTCACTTTATAATTAATGCACATAAGTATGTTTAGATATATAAGTCAATGGTCAGAGAGTGATTTTGGAGCACTCAAATCCCAGGATTCAAGAACAGCACCACATCAACCCCTTAACACTTAATTTCCATACTCCACCTAGGTCAATGATGGCAAACCTTGGCACCCCAGTTGTTTTGGAACTACTTTTCCCATGATGCTCAACTACACTGCAGAGTGCAATGAGCTTCATGGAAAATGTAGTTCCAAAACACCTGGGGTGCCAAGGTTCGCAATCAGTGACCGAGGTGGTTGTATCTGTAGGGGCATTTACCAATTCAATCTAGCCATTTGCACGGAACCATCCATAACCTTCCTTAAAACTGGAAGGACATTTGTCTTAACCTCATTATTTGTAAAATGTATAAATTGTAATCTTAACGTGACTCTAAAAGCTCAAGGCTTTTTACCTTCATGCATTCTATGTGGGGCACTAAGCTAATGGGAGGAGCCTGGAGCACAGACCGAGAAGAGGAGGATCTGGGCTGCCCTGTGCAAAACCAACTGCACAGAACAGGTAAGCATGACATGTTTGTTATTTAAAAAAAAAAAAAAAAACAAGTCTTTAACTGCTTGCCGACCAGCCGCTGTAATTTTACTGCAGCAGGTCGGCACGATCCCGCAAACTATCGTAGCTATATGTCGACTCACGGGATCGGGATATCAGGCACACGTGCGCCGCTGGAGTCATGCCCCTGCTGCACAGCGGGGGTGCTGATGCTCGCGGCCGATGGTCACGATGACCGCCAGCCACGAGCGATCGCGGGCACGAGAGGCAGAACAGGAACAAGTGTTCTGTGAGGTGTGACAGATCCTGAGTTCCTATTAGCTAAGAACAATGATTTGTAATTTCCTCTTGATCAGTCCCCTCCCCCAACAGTTAGAAACACACTGAGGGAACACAATTAACCCCTTTATCACCCCCTAGTGTTAACCCCTTCCCTGCCAGTGACATTTTTACAGTAATAAGTGCATTTTTATAGCACTGATCGCTGTATAAATGCCAATGGTCCCAAAAATGGGTCAAAAGTGTGCGATGTGTCCTCCATAATGTTGCAGTCCCAATAAAAATCACAGATCGCTGCCATGACTAGTAAAAAAATAATAATAATAAAAAATGCTATAATTCTATCCCCTATTTAGTAGACGTTATAACTTTTGCGCAAACCAATCAATATACGCTTATTGAAATTTTTTTACCAAAAATATGTAGAAGAATACATATCGGACTAAACTGAGAAAAAATTTGCTTTTTTTTTTTAAAAAAGGGGGATATTTATTAAAGCAAAAAGTACAAAATGTGTTTTTTTTTTCAAAATTGTCACTCTTTTTTTTGTTTATAGCGCAAAAAATAAAAACTGCAGAGGCGATAAAATACCACCAAAAGAAAGCTCTATTTGTGGGGAAAAAAGGAAATCAACTTTGTTTGCGTGCAACATCGCGCGACTGGGCAATTGTCAGTTGTCAGTTAAAGCGATGCAGTGCCAAATCGCAAAAAATGGCCTGGTCATTAAACAGCCAAATCTTCCGGGGCTGAAGTCTTTAATATCACTTTAACCGGTTCCCGACTGGCGCACGACGATGTACGTCAGCAGAATGGCACAGACAGGCAGGAGGGCGTATATATAAGTCCCTTTTTAATGCTGTCCGTGCCATCGGGAGCGCTCCCGCGCCGGTCGGGACCCCGTGAGGCCGGTCGCGGGTCCCGCGGACTCGATCACCGCGGGGACACCCGCAATCGTCTCACGGGAAGGCTGAATGGGGAGATGCGGAAATAATCAGCATTTCCCTGTTCTGCCCAGCAACTAGTGATGCCGATCTCTGCTCCCTGTTATTGGAGCAGAGATCAGCATTCACTAGCTGACAGCCACGCCCCCCCACAGTAAGAAACACACCCCTAGGCATACTTAACCCCTACACTGCGACCCCCTGGTTAACCCCTTCACTGCCAGTGTCATTTATACAGGAATCAATGCATTTAAATAGCATTGATTGCTTTATAAATGACAATGGTCCCACAAATGTGTCAAAAATGTCCGATGTGTCCGCCATAATGTCGCAGTCACAATAAAAATCGCTGATCCCTGCCATTACTAATAAAAAAAAATATTTATTAGCAAAAATAAAAAAAATGACTTCCGTTTCCGGGGGTGTATGATCTGAACATGTGGGAGTGAGAGGAGAGGAGCAGAGTCACGTAGCGGCTGCACATCGTGAGCAGGAGACCGGGATTGGTCCGAAGTCTACATGTGACTAGAGCGGGAGTGGAAACGGCAATACTGGCGCTGCTTTTGAAAAAATAAACCGAGAGACCGCAGGAGAGAAGCAGGAGAGAAGCCGAGAGTGTGAACCGAGTGGACCGCGGACTGCGGGGGGGCCAATCACCACCACACGCTATCACAGACCAGCACAACAGCAGCACAGCAGCGGCAGACGGCGGGTCTGAGAAGAGGTGAGCAGTGAGTGGTGTGACGCTACAGGGCTCATAGCCAGCTGTGTGGGACTGTGCGGGCTCAGAGGGATTGGAGCCAAGTGTGTGCACACACATATATAAAGGCAACACAGCGCACTGCAGAGATGGTAGATAAAAGAGAGACTGTGGGAGAGCACTGAGAGCCTACTACACTGCCGGGATTATTGTGGGGTATGAGTGCTGGTATCAGGGTTACAGTTCCTCACTGACGTCACCAACCCCACAATTTAAAAATTTCCTATTAAGAAGAAGACATTGAAGAGTGAACTTGCCATCCCTTTGCACCTCCTTTAGTATTTCCTAAGGCTTGAGCACTAGGAGGGGACTGTGAAAAATTGGTATTTTTATTCTTCCTTTTAGTTTTTTTTTTCTCTCCCCCTCGCTGTGACATGTATCTGAGCCGTGTCATTGAAAAATAATAATAATAATCAACACGTGAAGGTTCTGCCTTGCAATATCAAATCACGGATAGAGCTGACAAAGTTAACAAAGTTAACAAACAGGTGAAGTGTCAAGGTGGTATTAGAGCAATAACGGTGCTGACTCCATGCCGAGAAGAAGGGGATCTGGCAGAGTGAACAGTCCACCTACCCACTCATACATTACAAGATTCCTCACAAGGAAAGACGCAGGGATGTCTATAGACTTAGGAGCAACACCACAACCACAATCACAACGAATGGCTCGGACCACCCTTAAACAATCTGTAGTTGAGGATGAGCCGGCCAGTAATATGGCCAACAGTTCGGATGGGAGCATCCGGATGGAGCTTGCAGAAGAAGTGGAAATAAGTCTCCCGATAACACTCCTGACCACAACAACAACGATGGAACGTGAGGTATGCCCTTTAACTTTAAGGGGTCAGGAGCAGGAAAGGGAACTTGATATTAGACAGCTCATACAGGCGCTCCCCACTAAAGAGGACATTATAACTTGGATGAGAGATTTAAAAACCACTGTAAGAGAAGAGATGAGTGAAGTATGTGCCAAATTTGAAGCAGTAGACAAGAGAATCCTTAATTGCGAAGCAAAACAGGATACAACTGATAAGCGCCTTGACACACTGGAGACTAAATTAAATGCTCAACATCAAAAACTGATAGAGTTACAACTTCCGGCTGAAGATTTCGAAAATAGAAATAGAAGGAATAATTTACGCATTAAAGGGATCCCAGAGGCGATTAAAACACCTGATCTAAGGAAGGCGGTAATCTCAATCCTAAACCTGTACTTAGAAGAACCCCCAGAGACCCACATAGAGCTCGATCGAGTGCACAGGAGTCCGGCAGTACAGGCCTTGGAGCGGGGGGACCCCAGGGCCGTATTATGCCGAGTTCACTTCTTTAAAATAAAGGAGGCCATAATGAGGGCTGCGTGGTTGAAGGGGGCTATGATTTATGCAGACCAGGAAGTCCAGTTGTTCCCCGATCTTTGCTGGCAGACAAAACGTAGGAGACGAATATTGAAGCCTTTGTCTGATCTGTTGCGATCCAAGGAAGTAGCATATAAGTGGGGATATCCATTATCCCTACTTGTAAAAAAAGGGGAAAGTGGATTTATATTACGCAATCCAGAACAACTGCCAGATCTTTTTGCATTTTTGGGCACGGAGGCAGTGGAAATACCTGACTGGTTAAATGTCCCAATGGAATCTGGAGGGGGGGCGTACACCTGGAATAGAAGAGGAGGAAGAAAAAGGAACTAAGGGGCAAGAAAGAGGAACAAACTAGGAGAATTAAATCGGGAATACTACCGTCCCACATGCCAAGACTGGGTATAATTATGAGTCCTATCCAGTAAGGGCAGCCCAGCTACAGACTTTTTTACTTTGTCATGACTATTTTTTCCCCCCTCCCTATCTTTTTCTTCTTTTTTTGAGGCTCGCCCCCCCCCCCGCCCCCTGCCTTTTCCTGCCTGGGAAACTGTATCTTAAAATTGAAAGAAGTCACTTGATTATTGGAAAAAAAAAAAAAAGGAAACAGTAGACGGTAGACCAACCCCTAAGGGAGAGGAGTACTGACAATACTGACCCTGATCCCCTCCTTTTTTTTTTTTTTTTTTGGGGGGGGGGGGGATGAGTGATAAGAATTTGGAGTGGTGTTTTTTTTTTATTTTTATTTTTTTATTTTATCACGAGTTTGTTTTCTCCTATTGATAGGCTTTACATAAGGGGGTATTAGGGGAGAGTTCTCCTTTAGCCTTCTTTCCTAGGGGTTAGGGGAATAAGGAGGGGAGTGAGTAAGAATTAGTGGTATTAGGGGAATGACAATAAATTGGATGGGAGTGAGTAAGAATTAGTGGTATTAGGGGAACGATAAAAATTCACAAAACAAATATCAATTCACACACGATATACACGATGTATACGGTATAGAGTAAAACATATCCTACACAACACATACCAGGTTTAAAAATCACACTTTCTTTTTTTTTTTTTTTTCTCTGTTTTTTGACATGAACAAAAATGAACAACTAGGGTGTAGGTAATAGGGTCACAAGGGATGTAATAAAAAAGGGGGGGGGGGTAGCGGTAAAGAGGGGGGGGGGGGTAAAAGGGGGGAGGGGGTGGAGAGGAGGAGGGTAGAGGAAGAAGAGGGAGGAAAGGATCAGAAATGGATGGTCTAAATTACACCGGGAGGGGCCAGGTGGGAGGAGGGGTGGGATAAGGAGGGTTGAAATATGGAAGAAGGTATATGGTTAATTGGGAAAGGATATACAGGGGGGGGGGGAATGCAATGACAATGTAATGTTGTTATGACATGACAATGATGTAAATAGCATATAACTGTCTATACTGTCTAATAGGAAAAAATAAGGAATATAGGTGTGCAAGATATGGAAAAGGGAGACCGAAATTAACGTTAATTTAGGAATACTAGTTAAGTAATAGTATTTTAGATGATTTGTATAAAAAGTGAAAATAATGGTGCAAATAAATAGAGGGACCAATACTGCATTTAAATTTAAGTGATGTGTAGCCGCTGGGGCCTGTTATAAACTTCCGGCGTGTTTGGGGATACTCCCCCATATTAATCGTCCCTCCTCTGAGTAGAGGA
This sequence comes from Lithobates sylvaticus, assembly GCA_028564925.1. Classification (NCBI taxonomy): domain Eukaryota; kingdom Metazoa; phylum Chordata; class Amphibia; order Anura; family Ranidae; genus Lithobates; species Lithobates sylvaticus. The sequence goes on along the minus strand of CM053027.1, from coordinate 256,116,780 downwards.
TAAGTCGGGGACGATCAAAAAAAAAAAAAAAAAACAGGGCTTTTTCCTGTTTCTTTTTTTTCTTTTTTTTTTTTTTTTTTGTTATTTATATATATTTTTTTTTTTCAATGGATCAATGAGGGGGAACACACTGGTATAGGAAGGCCGCACCAGTGTTACTTGCCCGGAAAACAAAGGGGTGTGTTTTTTTTTTTTTGGTGTCCTTTCTCTCTCCCGTCATTCCTGCGCCCCCTTTCCCCCCCTCTCCAACCTCCAGGGTCCCATACTCCCCCCCCAGTAAAACTTATAGATGACTAAAATAAAGTTTACCTCCTACAATGTTAAGGGACTGAATATCCCCGAAAAACGGGTCAGACTACTCGCCGAATTGAGAAGATTAAAAACACAGATAGTCTTTTTACAGGAAACACATCTTAGTGGAAATAAAATACCGAATCTGGGAGATCATAGATTCACCATTGTGTACCATGGGACATCCCAGAGCTCTAAACCAAACGGAGTGGCCATCTTGGTAGCAAAGCAGATACCCTTGAAGGAATTGAAAGTAATAAAGGACGAGGTGGGCCGCCTCCTAATTGTGAAAGGCCTAATAGGTCAGCAAAAGGTCACACTGGTCAATTTATATCTCCCAAATGACGACCAGGTCAATTATCTGGAGGCTTGCCTCCAGGAGATTCAGCGAAACAAAGAGGGTTTAATGATAATGGGCGGAGACTTAAACGTTGCACTGGACCCTCTTATGGACACGTCAAGAGGTGCCTCACACATGTCATACACAAGAATAAGGAAAATAAAAAAATTATTATTTAACGATACGCAACTTGTAGACGTATGGAGGACACTGCATACCCAAGAAAGAGACTATACGTTTTTCTCGGCGAAATATAAAACATATACTCGCATTGATTATATTTTTATATCACAGATGGGAATGACATCTTTGGTAAAGGCTGATATAGGTTCCTTCACACTGTCTGATCACGCACCGATAAGTTGTAAAATGGATCTAGGGGAAGTAGAGCACCGTGAATGGCAGTGGAAGGTGAATGAATCCCTCCTAAGGGATAAGGAATATGAAAAAATATTGAACTTCGAAATGGAATCTTTCTTCCAAATCAATGAGACAGAAGAAACTACGCCATTTGGTATCTGGGAGGCGCACAAATGTGTGATGAGAGGAGTCTTTATCTCTTTAGGATCTTATAGGAAAAAGAAGTTGAATGAACAAATGGAAGCCTTACTTAAAAGCATCAGGGAAGCAGAAATGGTACATAAAAAATCCCAGGCACAAAATATAGAAGAGAAACGAAATAACTTACGGGGAGAACTAAACTCGTTGCTTATTGAACAAGCAAAAGTAAAGATAAAGCGGAATAGACAAACAATATATGAATATGGTAACAAGCCGAGTAGACTGTTAGCGAATGCTTTAAAACAAAACACAACAAAGGGACAAATAATGGGCATTAAAACGCAAGGGGGAGTGATATTGAATTGCTCAGTGAAAATGGCTCAGGCCTTTAAGAGCTATTATGAGGTCCTTTACCAACTTGAGGGTGAAAGTAACATAGAAAAAAGTAAGAAAAAGGAGGAGGAAGCCAGAGAGTATTTGCGATCGTCGGAAATGCCTAAGTTAACAGAAGAAATTGTTCAGAACCTAGATATGCCGATAACGGTTGAGGAGTTTAAGAACGTATTGAAACTCCTGCCTTTAGGGAAAGCGCCAGGCCCAGATGGATACTCCCTGTCTTACTATAAAGTATTTGAAGAGAAATTGGCCTTGAGGTTCACAGCAGCATTTAACTCAATACGGGAAGGACAGAGGATACCTAAGGAGACATTGTTAGCACACATAGCAGTGATCCCAAAAGAGGGGAAGGACCCATCCCAGTGTTCCAGCTACCGACCGATATCTCTACTTAATGTGGACCTAAAAATTTTCTCTAAAATATTAGCCAATAGACTGATTGAACACACCCTGGTACTGATCCACCCTGACCAAGTGGGGTTTACCCCAGGGAGGGAAGGAAGGGAGAATACACAGAGAGTAATAAATGCAATCCATTGGTCACAAAGCCAACAAAAACCCTTAACATTAATTTCGGCAGATGCAGAAAAAGCATTCGATAGGGTGGATTGGGTATATTTGAGGGCTACATTGCAACATATCGGTTTGGGGGAGGGAATGCTGGGATGGCTCCAAAACCTATACTCAGTGCCGACTGCGAGGGTGAAGGTTAATGATAGACTGTCAGAACCCTTTCAAATTCGAAATGGAACATGTCAGGGGTGCCCATTATCACCCATTATTTTCATCCTCACAATGGAACCATTCTTAAGAAAAATACGATCAAACTGCAATATTAGAGGTATCAAAACAGAGACTGAGGAACAAAAGCTTGCAGCTTTCGCAGACGACTTGATTTTTTTTATATCCTCTCCAGCCATATCCCTGCCTCCCCTCCTATGGGAGCTACGGCAATTTGGGGATGTAGCACACTTCAAAGTGAACTATAATAAGTCAGAAGCTATGGGAATGGAGATGAATGAGTCCTTGACCCACCAGATAACATCCCAATTTAAATTCAGATGGACAGACTCTTACATTAGTTATCTAGGGACCAAAATACCCAAGGTATTAAGTAGGATATTGGAATTAAATTATGCCCCAATGCTAAAACAAATAAAGATAGACCTGAAAAGATGGGATAAAGAGATCTTTACTTGGTTTGGTAGGACAAACATAATAAAAATGAACGTAATGCCCAGACTTCTGTATCTGTTCCAAACCATGCCAGTAAAGATCCCTCAAAGCTTTATGAGAGAACTCCGATCAGGATTCCTGAGGTTTATATGGGCTGGAAAACCCGCAAGAATAAGGAGATCTATCCTGGCCCTCCCTTTAAGAAAAAGGAGGCATTGGGTTTCCAGACCCATGTAAATACCAGGAGGCCTCACATCTAGTTAGAATAATGGAATGGTGTGCCAAAAAGAAGAAGCCATGGGTAATGATGGAACAAATATCGAGTGAAGTCCCCTTGGAGGGGTTGGCATGGATGGCTGGAAAGGATATCTCAATGGCAGTAAAAAAACATCCTTTGATAGGGACAACCCTAAACATAAGCAAAAAAATTTTCAAAAAAAATAAGATATCAACTGAACCTAGCCCTATGTTACCTATACTAGGCACATTTGATTTTAAGCCAGGTATCCTGGACCAGAAACTCTCAGTTTTAAGACGAAAGGGGAAAAGCAGGCTAATACACTTCTCAAAAGAGGGAAGATTAATGACAAGAGGGGAGATAGAAAGTGAATACTCCCCAGAGCTAGACTATTTTAGAGCAATGCAGCTGGGAGCCTACATTCGCTCAAAAAGTGGAAAATATTTGGAAATTAGGGGGCTGTCGGAGTTCGAGCAGATATGCTTAGACGGAGAGAACTTGAGACACCCCCTGTCATACTTCTACGAAATGATTACAAGATTAGAGGCCCCTGAAAATCTAGGTTTTATACGTGCCTGGGAAGAAGAACTGAAGGTTACATTCTCCCAAAAGCAAAAAGAAAATATTTTGAGATCTGTTCATAAAACGTCAATAGCAAGTAGATATCAGGAAGGGGGATATAAGATCCTCACCAGATGGTACAAGACCCCAAGCATGCTACATGGTATATTCCCGCAGATATCAAATGTATGTTGGCGATGTGGAAAATCAGAGGGCACAATGTTGCATATCTTTTGGGAATGTGATAAAATTAGAGAGTACTGGAAAATGGTAGAAGAAACAGTAAGGGAAGTTACAGGGGTGTCTCTTGGAGAAAATCCGTCTGCATTCCTATTAAATGATGTCCCCATGTCGGTTGAGAAATACAAAAAATCATTACTAAAACACCTTCTCACGGCGGCGAGAGCCTGTATCCCGGCTTTGTGGAAAAAGGAAGCACCACCCACGAGAGCCCACTGGTGGGCCAGAGTAGGTGAAATCCAACAAATGGAAAACTTGACAATGGCAATCAGGGAGCAGGAGGAGAAGCATGGGGATAAATATGGGCACCCTATTTTATATACAAGAGAGATGGGGAGGGGGAGTGGAGGTGAGTGGCGCTCCGATGGGGGCGGGGGACAGGAGGGACGATGAGAGAGATACATATACTTTTATTTTTATTTTTTTTTTTTAAATTTTTTTTTTGGGGGTAAATAGAATGAGCTAGAATGAGAGGTAGGTAGAATGAGTTATAAGGAAGACAGTAGAAGTACAGTATAAGCAATATATGCCAAAAAAAAAAAATAGATACGAGTGTGATAGACGTGATGATGGGCACTGATAGACTGAACTGGTGGGCATTGATGAGGTGGCACCTTCTGGGAACTGATGAGGCGGCACTTATGGGCACTGATGAGGTGGTACTGATGTTTAGGCACTAATATGCCACACTTATGGGCACTGATAGGTGGCACTGATGGGCACTGTTGGGTGGCACTGATGTGCACTGAAAGGCGGCACTGGTGGGTACTGATAAGTGGCACTGGTGGGCACGTATAGGCAGCACGGATAGGCAGTACAGATGGGCACTGGACATTGATGGGTGGCACTGATGGACCACACTGATGGGCATTGATTGACAGCAGTGATGGGCATTGTTCGACAGCACTGATTGCCAGCACTGAATGGCATCGCTAATGGGCACTGATTGCTGCCACTGGTGGGCACTATATGCTGGCATTGGTGGGCACTGTTTTGTGACACTGTATTTATTCAATGTAATCAGTGCCCTGGTTGCATCCCTAGATGTCTCCCTGTGAGGGGATGCCCCTGATCAACTCTCCTCTTCTCACACTCTGTCAGTGTGAGGCGAGGAGAGCCGATTATCGGCATCTCCTTGTTTACATGTGACCAGCTGTGATTGGACACAGCCGATCACATGATTAAAGAGCCGCGGACGTGGCTCTTCACAGAGATTGGGGTCACGCCGTGTCCTAGCAACACGGCGCGGCCGCGATCGCCATGCTGCATGCACCGCAAGGCGCGCAAGAATGGCCTTTCTGGGACGTGTCATATGATGGTGTCCCAGAACGAGAGCTGCACCACACCACCGTCAGCACTGGCAGCAAGCAGTTAAGGGGAAAAATCTTTCGGGGCTGAAGTAGTACGTGCCTAACATTAACACACATTGAGCCCTGGTTCACATTGATGCGATTTGGCATGCAATTTGACATGTCAAATTGCATGCCAAATCGGTGGCAATTGCCGGCAATGGCAGCATCTGAATCAGTGCAATGCCACATTTGCAGCGCTGCACCGATTCCCAAAAGTCGTTTCTATACTACTTTGGGCAATTACGGGGTGCGATTTCCATTGACATCTGTGCCAAATATATTATTAAAAATAATGTGGAACTTTTGTGAAGCAGCTTCAAAACAATGTGGACTGCATGATATAAAGAGAGAAAGGATGGTTAAAAACCTAGAAAGCTGTAAATGTTGGCCCTTTTCAACTAATGAACGAAAAAACCTGGTATGTTCCTGTCAAGACTGGCAGGAACCAGAAGACCAAATGAGTGACATAACATACAAGAAATGAGGGCCTAAATATAAAAACGAGTTAACTTTATTGTGAATACAAAAAAGGTAGGTGTGATCACATGTGATCCAAAATTGGATCAATATAATACGTATGACATATGCAGTTATAACACCATATGACTCATCCAGTCAACTGATGGGTCTATGGTGCAGCAACAATTAAGACAATATAAAAACACTAAACTAAAATATACAGACAACATTAAACAGTGCGTCCGGACGCCGACAATCTGTGTGTGGAAGGCCTGCACTCTGCAATCATGAGTGTGCGCAGTAGCCAATGACTGCCTGTAAGTCAGGGGATCCACACAGAGATCCAGGGAAGGCTCGAGCCCACAGTGGGGACGGGGAGAGGGGGGGGGGGGGAGGGGAGGAGGAAAAATGAGGAAGGTGTGAAAAAATGGAGTATGATATAGAGAGTCAAAGCACACTGTGGACTACAGTGTGAATGGTGATGATAGTCTATCCTTGCTGTGTTGAGAACTGAACTAAGTGAGTATCTTCAGCTGCAGGAAAAAATGTTCAACTCTCTTCATAAGTAGTGAATATGAAAAATTCAAACAGGAAGACACCAAAAGCATCTGGCATAGATGTAAAAGAGCAGCAAAACAATAATGTCAAGAAGCACAGAACAATATCCACCGGTTGGGGGTGTGCTAATTAATCGACCCAGCATATGTAAGCATCCATAAACAGAAAAGGAGCGGTGTCAATGTTCAAAGTATATTTCAACTTCGATGAGGTGTCCTGGGATTAGACCTTTTGTGATGGATATCCGCTACAGATTGACTGCCTGACAGGGATCCTGCTAAATGGTATCACTTTGGGACTGTTTGGGCTGCAGTCAGCTCTCAAACCAGATGGTTTCCGATTAGAATTCTAGTACATATGAATCTGTCCCACAAAATAGATAAGCAGTACCTGGTGGTGTCCCGGTGTCAATGTCGATGTTAGTGGATGCTGTTGGGTCCGAATATGTCCCCAGTGCTTAGTATCCTAGTGTCTCCTGTTCTCCCTTGGCTTCCAGCATGTTCCTCGGCATCTCCTCCGTCTCTCACCCGGCCCGGGCTGACTTCCGGGAGGTGTGCCGGCGTCTCAGAACGCGATGATGTCAACGCGTTTCGCAATTATAGTTGCGTAGCTTCGTCTGGACGTATTGGTGGGGCCTGCGTCGTCCCTTCTTATAGCACAGCGCTACGCAGGACTCCCACCTCCAAAACTTTTTCTTAAAGGGACAATGTGTTCAGTGATATTGTCCATACGTAGTTTCATGAATAAAGACCTTAATTTGACAGAAGGTGGTAATATTTGCAAATTGATACATAGTGGCAAGGGTGACGGGAAAAGGGGTTATATCCGAATATATAGAAGTTTGAATGGGGGCATGGTAGACCAACAGACAGGGGACAAGACATACCAGACGTACAGGGGAATATCAGATGCCCCAGTATTGGGCATCTACCTATGGGCTGGATAAAGTGTATATTATAAGTCAGCAAAGCTAAGGGTATTCAAGTTGGAAAATTGGTATCCCCAAGTTTGCATGTCATAAAATATCTCAGTATAGATGTCAAATCGAGGATAATAAGTCTACAATGTAATTTGTGGTACTTGAAATAAAGGACGTGGGTATAATGTTGTAATGGGGATGGAGGGAACTTGATGAGCGGCCATATATGGTGACACTCCACATCTGCTACCTGGGTCGGTAGATTATCGATCAGGGAGCAGGGGTAGTGTCAACCCAGGGGTCAGAAACCCCAGGTTATGATGGTAGAGGTCCATGATGTGGAGGTAAAGTAAGAATAAAAATAGTACTGTGTGATGTGGTAAAAATCGTAAGATAAATGGATAGCATAAGACAAAGTCAAAACCCGGGGTTGTAGTGCACAGGGATGGTGTAACTCCCGGAGGCATGTCACAATAGGGATTTAAGAAGGTGGATGGGGTAAAAATCACCCCCCAGTCATTCTTCTAGGAATACCTGGAGGTTAAGCTCAGTATTCATACCCAATTCGTGTTCTGAGACGCCGGCACACCTCCCGGAAGTCAGCCCGGGCCGGGTGAGAGACGGAGGAGATGCCGAGGAACATGCTGGAAGCCAAGGGAGAACAGGAGACACTAGGATACTAAGCACTGGGGACATATTCGGACCCAACAGCATCCACTAACATCGACATTGACACCGGGACACCACCAGGTACTGCTTATCTATTTTGTGGGACAGATTCATATGTACTAGAATTCTAATCGGAAACCATCTGGTTTGAGAGCTGACTGCAGCCCAAACAGTCCCAAAGTGATACCATTCAGCAGGATCCCTGTCAGGCAGTCAATCTGTAGCGGATATCCATCACAAAAGGTCTAATCCCAGGACTAGGGATGAGCCGAACACCCCCGGGTTCGGTTCGAACCAGAACCTTCGAACGGACCGAAAGTTCGCGCGAATTTTCGAACCCTATACGTTATAATGGACGCGAACGTTCGAAATCAAAAGTGCTAATTACAACGGCCAATATGCATGTTAATGTCATAAAACAGGTTTGGGGACCCGGGTCCTGCCCCAGGGGACATATATCAATGCAAAAAGAACTTTTAAAAACTAACGTTTTTTCGGGAGCAGTCATTTTAATGATGCATAAAGTGAAAAAAAAAAAGTGACATTTTCCTTTAAATATGGTACCTGGGGGGTGTCCAAAGTATGCCTGTGAAGTGGCATGTGTTTCCCGTGTTTAGAACTGTCCTTGCACAAAATGACATTTGTAAAGGAAAAAAAGAAGCCATTTAAAACCACTTGCGGCTTTAGGTTTGATCTTAAGTAGAATCTGAACAGGTACATTATGAAGTGTAGCTCCATCCCAAAAAAATCTATTTTTAAGCTTTTTGGAGAACATAGGGAGGGGTTATCACCCCTGTAACATTTGCTGTCTTTGCACATCTGTTCAGAACATGTCACCTCACTTTCCGTCCCAATGACAAATGTTTTTGGAAAAGTGGGGTTTTAATTGAAACAAGGATTGGTGATAAAGTATCAGTAGAGAGGAGATACCTTTTTCCCAAATTAAATCTAACAGGATAGAATTTCCCTTCCTAGGGGTAGATTTCCTCTCACTTCCTGTTTTCTCTTTCCATTTGCAAGTAGGAGTCGTTTGTAAGTTGGATGTTTGAAAGTAGGGGCCTGGCGTATATACTCTGCAGAAATTTGCCCTATTAGATGTTGGTGTAGCCACAAGACTGGTGGGCACAGGAATGGGCCCTGCTGTGAGTTAATAGATCAAGATTTGTAATTGCATGCACCTGTTGAACAGGGCAGAAAAATTGGGGGTGGTGGTGGTGGTGGTGGTGGACGGTTTTGCCACAAGACTGTAAGCTCTCACAGTTACTCTTGGTGGGCGCAGGAATGGGCCCTGCTGTGAGTTATTAGATCAAGATTTGTAATTGCAAGCACCTGATGAACAGGGCAGAAAAATTGGGCCTTTGGCGGTGGTGGTGGACGGTGTTGCCACAAGACTGTAGGCCCTCATAGTTACTCTTGGTGGGCGCAGGAATGGGCCCTGCTGTGAGTTATTAGATCAAGATTTGTAATTGCAAGCACCTGATGAACAGGGCAGAAAAATTGGGCCTTTGGCGGTGGTGGTGGACGGTGTTGCCACAAGACTGCAGGCCCTCATAGTTACTCTTGGTGGGCGCAGGAATGGGCCCTGCTGTGAACTATTAGATCAAGATTTGTAATTACCCGCCCCTGTTAAACAGGGGCTGAAAAATTGTGCCTTAGGCACTGGTGCTGGTGCCACAACACTGCAACCCCTCACAGAGACTGTACTTGGAGCACAGCAGTCACACGTGTTGCGAAGCATTTTTTAAAAAAAATTGTAAGTACACGCCCCTGTTAAACAGGGGCTGAAAAATTGTGCCTTAGGCACTGGTGCTGGTGCCACAACACTGCAACCCGGCCCTCACAGATACTGTACTTGGAGCACAGCAGTCACACGTGTTGCGAAGCATTTTTTTAAAAAATTGTAAGTACACGCCCCTGTTAAACAGGGGCTGAAAAATTGTGCCTTAGGCACTGGTGCTGGTGCCACAACACTGCAACACGGCCCTCACAGAGACTGTACTTGGAGCACAGCAGTCACACGTGTTGCGAAGCATTTTTTTAAAAAATTGTAAGTACACGCCCCTGTTAAACAGGGGCTGAAAAATTGTGCCTTAGGCACTGGTGCTGGTGCCACAACACTGCAACACGGCCCTCACAGAGACTGTACTTGGAGCACAGCAGTCACACGTGTTGCGAAGCATTTTTTTAAAAAATTGTAAGTACACGCCCCTGTTAAACAGGGGCTGAAAAATTGTGCCTTAGGCACTGGTGCTGGTGCCACAACACTGCAACACGGCCCTCACAGAGACTGTACTTGGAGCACAGCAGTCACACGTGTTGCGAAGCATTTTTTTAAAAAATTGTAAGTACACGCCCCTGTTAAACAGGGGCTGAAAAATTGTGCCTTAGGCACTGGTGCTGGTGCCACAACACTGCAACACGGCCCTCACAGAGACTGTACTTGGAGCACAGCAGTCACACGTGTTGCGAAGCATTTTTTTAAAAAATTGTAAGTACACGCCCCTGTTAAACAGGGGCTGAAAAATTGTGCCTTAGGCACTGGTGCTGGTGCCACAACACTGCAACACGGCCCTCACAGAGACTGTACTTGGAGCACAGCAGTCACACGTGTTGCGAAGCATTTTTTTTAAAAATTGTAAGTACACGCCCCTGTTAAACAGGGGCTGAAAAATTGTGCCTTAGGCACTGGTGCTGGTGCCACAACACTGCAACACGGCCCTCACAGAGACTGTACTTGGAGCACAGCAGTCACACGTGTTGCGAAGCATTTTTTTAAAAAATTGTAAGTACACGCCCCTGTTAAACAGGGGCTGAAAAATTGTGCCTTAGGCACTGGTGCTGGTGCCACAACACTGCAACACGGCCCTCACAGAGACTGTACTTGGAGCACAGCAGTCACACGTGTTGCGAAGCATTTTTTTTAAAAATTGTAAGTACACGCCCCTGTTAAACAGGGGCTGAAAAATTGTGCCTTAGGCACTGGTGCTGTGGCATGGATCATTGAGGAGGAGGAAGAGGATAGTCAGTGAACATAAGAGGACAGTCACTCAGCATCAGCATAGGCAGTCTTGAAGGGATGTGACATTAAAAATTATTCGGTTATATCCGCCTCAGGTGCCTGGTAGCTGGTGGTGATCCAAGACTGATTCATTTTGATGAATGTCAGTCGATCAACCGAGGCGGTGGACAGGCGCACCCTATGATCAGTCACAAATCCTCCAGCAGCACTGAATGTGCGTTCGGAAAGAACGCTGGAGGCAGGACAGGCCAGTAGCTCAATTGCATACTGTGCAAGCTCTGGCCAGTGATCCATCCTCAGGACCCAGTAAGCCAGAGGATTTTCGGTGGGAAAGGTGTCCAAGTCTGACCTTGCCCCAAGGTATTCCTGCACCATGTATATCAGACGCTGGCGATGGTTGCTGGAACCGATCATACCTTGGGGCTGCGGACTAAAAAATTGTCTGAACGCATCGGTCAGACGTCCACCTTCCCCACCGCTCCTTCTGCCACTGACCGAAGCCTCAGCAACTCGTCGCCCAGGACCAGGAGTTTGTAGCCTCCCAGTTTCTGGGAACGCGTTGCACAGACCTTTCTGCAAGGCCTCCCTGAGATGTCTCATCCTCTGCTCCCTCTGCGACGGCAAGATAAGGTCCGCAACCTTACCCTTGTACCGCGGATCAAGGAGAGTGGCCAGCCAGTAATGGTCCCTCTCCTTGATCCGAAGAACACGAGGATCCTTCCGCAGGCTTTGCAGGATCAGGGAGGCCATGCAGCGTAGGTTAGCTGAGGCATTCGGTCCGGAGTCTTCTGGGTCACTGAGGATGACATGATCGCCAGCCACCTCCTCCCAGCCACGTACAAGTCCACTGGCTTGTTGGGACTGTACATCATCCCTAAAAGACTGCTGCTGCTGATGCTGAGTGCCAGGCTCCACCTCCATGCTCACACAATCCTCCTCCTCCTCCTCCTCCTCCTCCTCCTCATCCTCTTCCTGTGTGATGGGTGGGACAGAAGGAACACTGTCCGGATAAAGGGGGCCTTGAGAGGCAAGGAAGTCCTCCTCTTCCTGCCTCTGTTCTGCCTCAAGTGCCCTGTCCATTATCCCACGCAGCGTATGCTCCAACAGGTGGACAAGAGGGACAGTGTCACTGATGCATGCACTGTCACTGCTCACCATCCTCGTGGCCTCCTCAAATGGTGAGAGGACAGTGCATGCATCCCTGATCATGCTCCACTGACGTGGGGAAAAAAAACCAAGCTCCCCTGACCCTGTCCTGGTGCCGTAGTCGCAAAGGTACTCATTGATGGCCCTCTGCTGCGTGTGCAGTCGCTGCAGCATGGCCAACGTTGAGTTCCACCTGGTGGGCATGTCAGATATTAGGCGGTTCTTGGGCAGGTTCAGCTCCTTTTGCAGCTCAGTCAGCCGAGCACTGGCATTATAAGATCGGCGGAAATGCACACAGACTTTCCTGGCCTGCCTCAGGACATCCTGTAAGCCTGGGAACCTGCCCAAGAACCGCTGCACCACCAGGTTGAGGACGTGAGCCATGCAGGGCACATGGGTGAGCTGCCCCTGTCGCAGGGCGGAGAGGAGGTTGGTGCCATTGTCAGAAACGACCATTCCTGGCTTAAGCTGACGTGGCGTCAACCACCTCTCGGCCTGCCCCTGCAGAGCTGCCAGAACCTCTGGCCCAGTGTGGCTCCTGTCCCCCAAACACACCAGCGCAAGCACGGCATGGCATCTTTTTGCCTGCGTACTTGCGTAGCCCCTTGTACGCCTACGGAGCACCGCTGGTTCCAAGGACAGAGCACTGGAGGAAGAAGAAGAGGAGGGGGTGGAGGAGAGAGGTGTGTCACAACCAGTAGCAGTAGTCGCGTTTTGGAGGCGTGGTGGCGGAACAACCTCCAACACTACTGCACCTTGTCCTGCATCCCTCCCAGCTGCCAATAGAGTGACCCAATGGGCCGTGAAAGAAAGGTACCGTCCCTGTCCATGCCTGCTGGACCATGAGTCAGCGGTAATATGCACCTTACCGCTGACCGCCCTGTCCAGCGAGGCATGGACATTGCCCTCCACATGCCGGTAGAGAGACGGAATCGCCTTCCGCGAGAAAAAGTGGCGTTTGGGAACCTGCCACTGAGGAACCGCACATTGAACAAACTCACGGAAGGGGGCCGAGTCTACCAACTGAAAAGGCAGCAGTTGAAGTGCTAGCAATTTAGCAAGGCTAGCATTCAACCGCTGGGCATGTGGATGGCTGGGAGTGTACTTCTTTCTACGGTCCAGCAGCTGGGGCAGGGAAATTTGCCTGCTGCATTCGGACGTCGGTGTACTGCAAGTACTTGGTTGTGACACACCGAATTCTACACCTTCAGTCCTCTCAGAGCAGCTTTCAGAGAGGACTGAAGGTGTAGTGGGGATGGAGATCCCAGCTGAGGAGGAGCAAGGAGAGGTCCGCTTAGTTCTTTGGTGTGGGTCTTTTATGTGTGCCTGCCAACGAGCTGCATGGCAGGTCGCCATATGTCTGGTCATGCTTGTCGTGCCCAAGCGGCTGATGTTTTGGCCACGCGAGATACGCTTGAGACAAATATTGCAAATAGCAGTGGTGCGATCTGCTGCACTCGTCTCAAAAAAGGCCCACACCAAAGAACTTTTCTGATAACGTGCAGAGGCAGCGCCCTGCACAGGCGGAGCTCTGCGGTGTTGTACAGTTGCTGTGCTGGCCTCTACCTGGCCTCCAGGGGGCATCCTGCCTCGTTGGACATGTGACGCCGCATCCTCCTCCTCCTCGTCCTCCTCCTCATCCTCTCTCCCTTGAGGCACCCACGTGGAGTCAGTGACCTCATCATCCCCTCCCTCTTCACCACTAGAGCAAACCTGGCAGTAAGCTGCAGCTGGTGGAACTGTACTGCCAGATTCCTCAAGCTGGGTATCGTCATCCGAGCCTTCGAATCGTTGGGCATCCTCCTGGAGCATGTACCCAACACTGTGCTCAAAGAGTTCGGGGGACTCCTCAGGAGGACATGGTGGGTCTAGGGAAGGGGTGGCTGATGATGCTCTGTCAGTACCCTGAGCCTGGGTGAGAGAGGATGAGGAGGATGAGGAGGGCTTGGTCATCCATTCTACCAAGCCTTCAGCATGATGCGGCTCCACATGTCCAGCTGCCGAAAACAAAGACGCGCGTGTCCCATGGCCACGTGCTGATGACGATGCACGACCACGTCCACGTCCACGGCCACGTCCACTAGAAACAGAGCCTGCCTGCCCTGTGTTCTTGGCTCTGCACGCTCTGCCTCCCCTTGGCGGTCTTCCAGCCATTGTAGTCGGTAGTCCTGTGGGTGCTGCTGAGAAGAAAATATAGGAGCTCTGTGTGATGCCACTAACACACTAGAAGTCCTATGGGTGCTTCTGCAAAGAAAATAGAGGAGCTCTGTGTGATGCCACTAACACACTAGAAGTCCTATGGGTGCTTCTGCAAAGAAAATAGAGGAGCTCTGTGTGATGCCACTAACACACTAGAAGTCCTGTGGGTGCTTATGCAAAGAAAATAGAGGAGCTCTGTGTGATGCCACTAACACACTAGAAGTCCTGTGGGTGCTTATGCAAAGAAAATAGAGGAGCTCTGTGTGATGCCACTAACACACTAGAAGTCCTGTGGGTGCTGCTGAGAAGAATATATAGGAGCTCTGTGTGATGCCACTAACACACTAGAAGTCCTATGGGTGCTTCTGCAAAGAAAATAGAGGAGCTCTGTGTGATGCCACTAACACACTAGAAGTCCTGTGGGTGCTTCTGAGAAGAATATATAGGAGCTCTGTGTGATGCCACTAACACACTAGAAGTCCTATGGGTGCTTCTGCAAAGAAAATAGAGGAGCTCTGTGTGATGCCACTAACACACTAGAAGTCCTGTGGGTGCTTCTGCAAAGAAAATAGAGGAGCTCTGTGTGATGCCACTAACACACTAGAAGTCCTGTGGGTGCTTATGCAAAGAAAATAGAGGAGCTCTGTGTGATGCCACTAACACACTAGAAGTCCTGTGGGTGCTTATGCAAAGAAAATAGAGGAGCTCTGTGTGATGCCACTAACACACTAGAAGTCCTGTGGGTGCTGCTGAGAAGAATATATAGGAGCTCTGTGTGATGCCACTAACACACTAGAAGTCCTATGGGTGCTTCTGCAAAGAAAATAGAGGAGCTCTGTGTGATGCCACTAACACACTAGAAGTCCTGTGGGCGCTTATGCAAAGAAAATAGAGGAGCTCTGTGTGATGCCACTAACACACTAGAAGTCCTGTGGGTGCTTATGCAAAGAAAATAGAGGAGCTCTGTGTGATGCCACTAACACACTAGAAGTCCTGTGGGTGCTTATGCAAAGAAAATAGAGGAGCTCTGTGTGATGCCACTAACACACTAGAAGTCCTGGGTGCTGCTGAGAAGAATATATAGGAGCTCTGTGTGATGCCACTAACACACTAGAAGTCCTGTGGGTGCTTCTGCAAAGAAAATAGAGGAGCTCTGTGTGATGCCACTAACACACTAGAAGTCCTGTGGGTGCTTCTGCAAAGAAAATAGAGGAGCTCTGTGTGATGCCACTAACACACTAGAAGTCCTGTGGGTGCTTATGCAAAGAAAATAGAGGAGCTCTGTGTGATGCCACTAACACACTAGAAGTCCTGTGGGTGCTGCTGAGAAGAATATATAGGAGCTCTGTGTGATGCCACTAACACACTAGAAGTCCTGTGGGTGCTTCTGCAAAGAAAATAGAGGAGCTCTGTGTGATGCCACTAACACACTAGAAGTCCTGTGGGTGCTGCTGAGAAGAATATATAGGAGCTCTGTGTGATGCCACTAACACACTAGAAGTCCTATGGGTGCTTCTGCAAAGAAAATAGAGGAGCTCTGTGTGATGCCACTAACACACTAGAAGTCCTGTGGGTGCTGCTGAGAAGAATATATAGGAGCTCTGTGTGATGCCACTAACACACTAGAAGTCCTGTGGGTGCTTATGCAAAGAAAATAGAGGAGCTCTGTGTGATGGGACTAACACACTTCAAGTCCTATAGGTGCTTCTGGGAAGAAAATATAGCTCTGTGTGTGTGATGGGACTAACACACTTCAAGTCCTATAGGTGCTTCTGGGAAGAAAATATAGCTCTGTGTGTGTAATGGGACTAACACACTTCAAGTCCTATAGGTGCTTCTGGGAACAAAATATAGCTCTGTGTGTGTAATGGGACTAACACACTTCAAGTCCTATAGGTGCTTCTGGGAACAAAATATAGCTCTGTGTGTGTGATGGGACTAACACACTTCAAGTCCTATAGGTGCTTCTGGGAAGAAAATATAGCTCTGTGTGTGTAATGGGACTAACACACTTCAAGTCCTATAGGTGCTTCTGGGAAGAAAATATAGCTCTGTGTGTGTGATGGGACTAACACACTTCAAGTCCTATAGGTGCTTCTGGGAAGAAAATATAGCTCTGTGTGTGTAATGGGACTAACACACTTCAAGTCCTATAGGTGCTTCTGGGAACAAAATATAGCTCTGTGTGTGTGATGGGACTAACACACTTCAAGTCCTATAGGTGCTTCTGGGAACAAAATATAGCTCTGTGTGTGTAATGGGACTAACACACTTCAAGTCCTATAGGTGCTTCTGGGAACAAAATATAGCTCTGTGTGTGTGATGGGACTAACACACTTCAAGTCCTATAGGTGCTTCTGGGAAGAAAATATAGCTCTGTGTGTGTAATGGGACTAACACACTTCAAGTCCTATAGGTGCTTCTGGGAACAAAATATAGCTCTGTGTGTGTGATGGGACTAACACACTTCAAGTCCTATAGGTGCTTCTGGGAAGAAAATATAGCTCTGTGTGTGTAATGGGACTAACACACTTCAAGTCCTATAGGTGCTTCTGGGAACAAAATATAGCTCTGTGTGTGTAATGGGACTAACACACTTCAAGTCCTATAGGTGCTTCTGGGAAGAAAATATAGCTCTGTGTGTGTGATGGGACTAACACACTTCAAGTCCTATAGGTGCTTCTGGGAACAAAATATAGCTCTGTGTGTGTAATGGGACTAACACACTTCAAGTCCTATAGGTGCTTCTGGGAACAAAATATAGCTCTGTGTGTGTGATGGGACTAACACACTTCAAGTCCTATAGGTGCTTCTGGGAAGAAAATATAGCTCTGTGTGTGTAATGGGACTAACACACTTCAAGTCCTATAGGTGCTTCTGGGAAGAAAATATAGCTCTGTGTGTGTAATGGGACTAACACACTTCAAGTCCTATAGGTGCTTCTGGGAAGAAAATATAGCTCTGTGTGTGTAATGGGACTAACACACTTCAAGTCCTATAGGTGCCTCTGGGAACAAAATATAGGAGCTCTGCCTGCCTGCCACGAACACACTACAAGTCCTATAGGTGCTTCTGGGAACAAAATATAGGAGCTCTGCCTGCCTGCCACTAACACACTACAAGTCCTATAGGTGCTTCTGGTAACAAAATATAGGAGCTCTGCCTGCCTGCCACGAACACACTACAAGTCCTATAGGTGCTTCTGGTAACAAAATATAGGAGCTCTGCCTGCCTGCCACTAACACACTACAAGTCCTATAGGTGCTTCTGGTAACAAAATATAGGAGCTCTGCCTGCCTGCCACGAACACACTACAAGTCCTATAGGTGCTTCTGGTAACAAAATATAGGAGCTCTGCCTGCCTGCCACGAACACACTACAAGTTCTATAGGTGCTTCTGGTAACAAAATATAGGAGCTCTGCCTGCCTGCCACGAACACACTACAAGTCCTATAGGTGCTTCTGGTAACAAAATATAGGAGCTCTGCCTGCCTGCCACGAGCACACTACAAGCCCCTCTTTGTCAATCAATCTTTGTAACTGAATCTATCTAACTCAATCTCTGCAAATGAATCTCTCTATCTATCTAAATGCAGCAGAGTGTCACAGAAACAGCCTGCTCAATCTGCGCCGGAACAGCATGTGACCGGCGCAGACGGCGTGGCGGCGTTTTATAGGGGGGGGCGTGTACTACAGCCCCTGAGCTGTAATTGGCTACAGGCGTCCTGCCTGTAGCCAATTATGGCTCTTCGAGTTTCCGGGGCTGTGATTGGCCAAGCATGCGGGGTCACAGTGCATGCTTGGCCAATCATCAGCCAGCAATGCACTGCGTCGGCCGCGCCGGCCGCAATGCATTGCGGGGCCGCGCGCATCACACGAACGGGATGCGCGCGGCCAAAATAGTTCTGGGCTCGCCGAGCGAGCGAACGCCCGGTGCTCGATGCGAACGTGGGTTCGCATCGAGCACCGGGCCCATCCTTACCCAGGACACCTCATCGAAGTTGAAATATACTTTGAACATTGACACCGCTCTTTTTCTGTTTATGGATGCTTACATATGCTGGGTCGATTAATTAGCACACCCCCAACTGGTGGATATTGTTCTGTGCTTCTTGACATTATTGTTTTGCTGCTCTTTTACATCTATGCCAGATGCTTTTGGTGTCTTCCTGTTTGAATTTTTCATATCCACTACTTATGAAGAGAGTTGAACATTTTTTCCTGCAGCTGAAGATACTCACTTAGTTCAGTTCTCAACACAGCAAGGATAGACTATCATCACCATTCACACTGTAGTCCACAGTGTGCTTTGACTCTCTATATCATACTCCATTTTTTCACACCTTCCTCATTTTTCCTCCTCCCCCCCCCTCTCCCCGTCCCCACTGTGGGCTCGAGCCTTCCCTGGATCTCTGTGTGGATCCCCTGACTTACAGGCAGTCATTGGCTACTGCGCACACTCATGATTGCAGAGTGCAGGCCTTCCACACACAGATTGTCGGCGTCCGGACGCACTGTTTAATGTTGTCTGTATATTTTCGTTTAGTGTTTTTATATTGTCTTAATTGTTGCTGCACCATAGACCCATCAGTTGACTGGATGAGTCATATGGTGTTATAACTGCATATGTCATACGTATTATATTGATCCAATTTTGGATCACATGTGATCACACCTACCTTTTTTGTATTCACAATAAAGTTAACTCGTTTTTATATTTAGGCCCTCATTTCTTGTATGTTATGTCACTCATTTGGTCTTCTGGTTCCTGCCAGTCTTGACAGGAACATACCAGGTTTTTTCGTTCATTAGTTAATATTGCTTTGACCAGAGTGACATGGTCCACACTGGACAAGCAACATTTCAGGAGACTTCTAGGTGCCCCCAGTGGCACTTGCTATATCTCTTCCCTATTCCCCCTCCTTTTTTTGTTATGAACCTTGCTTTTCAATCATGCTGGGTACTGAAGCTTTTATAAAGAACCAGAATGAATAGCAGGGAGTCACGAGGGATCAGGGATATTCTCATGGGATTAATTATCATTGTTATTTAGAGAAAACATTTATGGAGTTAGAGATGTGAGACCAGTAATTAGCGAATTAGAACAAGTTTTAAGGAAAAATATACAGATTAATAACAAAAACAAAAGTTGATACTTTAATTACCATGGTCTATCTAGCATATGTACGGTTACCTAATTACTTCACAGTGGCATCATTTTGTATAATATTAATAATAACAACAATAATATTAATACAAATGCTCAGATGCTTCCTTGAGCCTCTTCTTGTAGCACTGAGTATACAGTGCCTGCCGCTGATTTATATATTGCATACAGTCTGGCACATGATTCAATTATGGCATAGCTAAGAATCAACAAGAACCAACACTACACTCTGTACTATAAGACCATATTAAAGTGATATTAAAGACTTCAGCCCCGGAAGATTTGGCTGTTTAACCACTTCAGCCCCGGACCAATTGGCAGCCAAAGGACCAGGCCCCTTTTTGCGATTCGGCACTGCGTCGCTTTAACTGACAATTGCGCGGCCGTGCGACGTGGCTCCAAAACAAAATTGGCGTCCTTTTTTTCCCACAAATAGAGCTTTCTTTTGGTGGTATTTGATCGCCCCTGCGTTTTTTATTTTTTGCGCTATAAACAAAAATAGAGTGACAATTTTGAAAAAAATGCAATATTTTTTGCTATAATAAATATCCCCAAAAAATATAAATCCTCAGTTTAGGCCGATACATATTCTTCTACATATTTTTGGTAAAAAAAATCGCAATTAGCGGTTATTGATTGGTTTGCGCAAAAGTTATAGCGTTTACAAAATAGGGGATAGTTTTATAGCATTTTTATTAATATTTTTTTTTTAATAGTAATGGCGGCGATCAACGATTTTTATTGTGACTGCGACATTATGGCGGACACATCGGACATTTTTGGGACCATTGTCATTTATACAGCAATCAATGCTATTTAAATGCATTGATTCCTGTATAAATGACAGTTGTAGTGAAAGAGTTAACCACTAGGGGGAGGGGAGGGGTTATGGGCTGTGACGTGTGTGTGTTTTTTTACATTAGGGGGGGGGCTGACGTCTGACGTCATTGATCGGCTTTCCCGATGACCGGGAACAGCCAATCAATGACAGGCAGAGTAGGAAGCGCAGGGAGAGGTTTGCTTACACAAACCTGTCCCCGTTCTTCAGCTCCGTAACCCAGTCGCGGGACACCAGCGGCGATCGGGTCCGTTGGTCCCGCGGCCGGGGTCACGGAGCTCCCGACCGGGTCGCGAGCTCGCCGCCGGTGGCACGCGCGCGACCCATGGGCAGGCATTTAAAGGGCCATGTACAGGTACGTGGTTTTGCCTGCCCGTGCCATTCTGTAGACGTATATCTACATGAGGCGGTCGGGAAGCGGTTAAAGGAAGGAATAAGGTTTTCTCTACATGTAGTTCTCACTTGACTGTAGTCTGTACAATACCAAAATAGTAAATAGGCTGCAAGATTGAAATGCACTGATATAAAACAAACCAGTGGCAAAAATCATTGCATGCATAAGGGTGATGCCCCATATGCACGATCAGGAATTCTGCCAGCAAAAGTCGGATGTGAGCTTTTGGTCAGAAATTCCGACCGTGTGTATGCACCATAGGACAATTCACCCGTTGTACCACTGATCTTAACACCCAAGTAGGTGAATTCCTCAACCCATTGGAGGAGCGTACCCATGTCTAGACGAGGGACAGAGGTGTGCAGTGGGAACAGCACCTTTTGAATATATTCAGAGCCTTTTTAAGAGACAACGAATCATCCGCAAGATAAAGCGGGGTATCGTCCGCATATAGGGACACTTTTTCTTCCACCAGACCCACCACTATGCCCCTTACCCCCCTCTCAGCCCTCAGAACAATGGCCATAGACTCCAATGCAAGGGTGAATAACCTCAGATGACAGAGGGCATCCTTGATGTGTCCCGTACCCCAGAGGAAATGTGTCCGACAGGCTGCCGTTACTACAGACTCTGGTTCGCGGGTTGGCATAGAGCATTTACAGCCAGGTCATAAACCTGGGACCAAAACCAAACCTAAATAGGACCTATCAGAGATACCCCCACTCCACAGAGTCAAAGCCTTTTTCCACGTCTAGAGAGGCCACTACACCTGCCGACTCTGGTTGCACCCTAGCCATACTGTATGTGTGAAAAGTCTTCTAATACTAATGTCCGTACCCCTGCCAGGCATGAACCCCCATCTGATCTGGATGAACCAGTGCTCATATGACCACACACAGGCTGTTGGCCAAGACCTTGGCCAGCAGTTTTGCATCCATGTTTATCAAGGATATAGGGCGATATGAGGAGCATAAGAAAGGGTCTTTTCCTGGCTTAGGGATTACCACAACAGCCTCACTCAGGGAACTCAGAAGTGCCTCAGCATTTAGTGTCTCAGTTAACATGGCATGGAGTCTAACAGCTAGCTCTCCAGCATACTGTTTGTAAAATTCTACAGGGATACCGTCTGGGCCGGGGGTTTACCTGATTGAAGTGTCTCGAGTGCCTTTAAAATTTCCTGCACCATGATGGGGTCATCCAGTTTGTTACGATAGGTCAAAGTCAAGAGAGGGATATCAATGGGCTCTAGGTAAGACGTCAATTCCTTACTAGTATAGGTTACCCTGGAGCTATATAGGTTATGGTAGATTGAGACAAAACAGCTGTTTATCTCTTCAGGGGCATTTAGAAGATCACCATTGGGGCCATGCATGTGCGAGACGCACATCCCCCCCCGACTGCTCCAGAGAAATTCAGGCCAACAATTTCCCTGATCTCTCCCCTTGTTCAAATATGCATTGAGATTGGGCCAGCATACGTTTCAGAGTGAGAGAGGTGTGAAGACGGAGCACTTCCCCAGTCAGAGACTGTAGTCTAACATAGTCTTGAGGGTCCCTCGATCTGACAAATCTTGCTTCCTGCAGACCCGCCTCCATCTCTGCTCAAATCAGCTCTTCTCTCTCTATAACTTTTAGCTATAATGGTCTGGTATTGTCCCCTTGTATAAGCCTTGAAGGTGTCTCACACCACCAGCGCATCTGTCGATCCTGGGTTGACGGCCCAGTAGTCTAGCAGCGCGCACCTAAATTGCCCATCCACCGCAGTATCCGACACCCAGAACCTGGAGAGTCTCCACAATGTATTCTTCGGGGCCGTGGACAGGTCTAGGCTCAGAAGGAAATGTGCATGGTCTGATATACCCCTGGGAAGTATCTTAATAGCCTTGACTCTAGCTAGAACATCTTTACCAGCATAGGCCAGGTCAATCCGGGAGAAAGAGCGGTGGGACACAGAGTGACAGGTGTAAGCATGGTACTGTCATATCGTATGTCCCCACCCATTCCACCAGCCCAGAGTGCAAAGGGCCACCCATGGACATTCTATCCATGCCCGAGTCAGGGCCCAAATTGAAATTGCCAAAAAACGACAATGTCATCATTGGAAAACTCTGCTATTTTCGATGTGATCTGATTCAGAAGAGACAGAGACACCAGGGGTGGTAGGTATAGACCCACGATAACCCACCTCATTGAACAGACTTGTGCATAAATAATTACATCTCTGCCTTCCGGGTCCAGGCTCAGGTCTAATAGTCTAAAGGGAAGTGATCTGAGCACCAATATGATGACTCCCCTTGCAAAATTTGAGTCCTGTACAAGAGGCGACTTTAACCCTCCAGACAGTATGTGGGGGGCTAAGCAGCAATCAGAACAGCTACCGCATCCAAGACATCCGCTGGGGTAGTGAAACATGCTGCATGGGACAAGGGACAAGGAGGAGAAAAGAAGGCAGTTTGATGTCCCAACTGTCCACTGCAGCATCAATGAGGAAGGAAACAAGGGGAAGAAGTCAGACCACAGGGATCTCCTGACTTTGTCCATGTCCGGGGCACTTACTTGGGTTACTGCAGGTGGGGCAATCGGGCTCAACCAATGCAGCGAGCCCAACATATATGAATAAGGCAGGTGAAACAGAGGCAGCCATCCGGCTGGTAATGCCTCAGCAGTGGGCCAGGCTGGCAATTTCAGAGGCCTGAGCCCAAGGGAGGGTGCAACTCAAGTGAGGATAACAGGTACTCACATATGGGTCACCAGATCAGCGGTCCTGCGGCAAGGAATCCAGCCAGGTATATACTTCCCTGGGGGAGTTTAAGAAGCAAAGTGTCTCCCCATTTTTGACCCTCAGGTGAGCCAGAAAAAGGACACTGTAACGGAGGTTGCGCACCCTCATTGCCGCCTTGACATGGTCGAACGATTTCCTGAGCTTTTGGGTCTCCACTGAGTGGTCAGGGAAAATCATCATTTTTTTTGTTCTGGAAGCGCAGTTCACCTACAATCCTGGATGCACAGAAAATCTCATCCCTGTCCCTGAAATTGAGCAGGTGAAGGATGAAGGTTCTCGGAGAGTTGCATGGGGGCCCAGGTTTAGGTGGGATTCAGTGTGCCCTTTCCACCGCAAAATGGGAGGATAGGCGAGCATCAGGTAGGAGGTTGTGCAACATGTCTTCCATGAAGCACGTGGGATTGGTTCCCTCAGCTCCTTCAGCTAGGCCCACGATACAGAGATTGTTCCACCTGTTTCTGTTCACTGCATCTTCAGCTCTATACTCCAGGGCCTTCACATTGGTTTGGAGCGTGTGGAGAGCAGCACCATGCTCAGCGACCATGTCTTCCGTGTTGCCGACTCTCTGTTCGGTCTCTGTAACTCTAGTTCTGAGTTTGTCCATATCTTGCCACAGGAGGCCTACATCCATTTGTACAGCCTCAATTTTTGTCATAAGCGTGGATGGGCAAGTGGCTATGGCCGCCATCTCCTCCTCAAGCCAGGGGGATCGTGAGTCAGCCATCTCCATAGGGCCCGTCTTCGAGGCCCTGTGAGTGCTGCAAGTGGTGCAGGGATCCATGTGGGGACCTGGGAGCATCTGAGGAATATCCCGGATCGGTGTGAATTTTAACTTTTTCCCCTTACCGGTCGTTGTGCCTGATGATCTGCGCCTCATTCAGGTATCCAGGGATTAAAAATCAGCGAGTAGGTGCAATTAGGATCTGAATAAGAGCCGACAGTCCAGCGGAGCTCTAGCAAAAGCAGCCGCTCACAGCGCCATCTTGGACACACCCCATTATTATTCTTATTATTAGTAGTACTATCATTATTATTGCACAACAATATGCCACTGTAAAATTATTAGATAACTTTACATATACAGACCCAGGAAATGGAAGAAATAACCTTTTATTTTTAATAATAATCTGTATATTCTTCTTAAAACTCTTTTGAACAAGCTAATTGCTAATCTCTGATCTCTACGGTCATAAATATTTTCTCTGAGTTTTATAGGTCATAAATCCCATGAAAATATCACTGAGCACAGATTCCCAGTGGCTTCATGCAATTCTTTATGTTTCTTTATAAAAGCCACACACAAGAGCAGAGAAGCATTTAGGAAGGCAACATTTACAACTGTCTACATATTTGACTATGTTATAATATATAGATATATAGATATAGATATATATATATATATCTATATATATATATATTTTTTTTTTTAACAAAAAGTACTCTTTAATATATTTTTTTGTTTCTCTTTCAATTTTAAGTTTAAATAATACCCTTAAAAACTAAACAGTTGCAATGGAAGCTTTCAGAAGATTTCCTCATTAATCCTGAATTGTAAATATTTTTTATTGTGTTTTTGTGTTGGACATGCTCTTAAAGCAGGTTTTAATTGCTTGCAATTCTGCAGATTTGCGTTGGCTTTAGATGTGATGTGGATGATTAATTTGATTCTGCATTTTACCTGGTATGCTTTGTATTTCTCTATATGTAGCAGATTCTGTTAAATTGCTTGCAGACAAAGTAGGTCAGCTCCTACTACATTTCACATTTAATTTCCTACATTTCAGTAGCACTCAGTTTAATGCAAAATGCAGCATCCATAAGCAAAGTCCGTTCATTCAAACCCGGACAATTCTTTGTACTTTTTACAACCTAAAATAAATAACATTGCATAGTTTATATTAGGTTATCCCCCAATTTTGCTTGGGTCTCACACTAAGGAACAGGACCTGTGACTCTCGATTCCAGGTCACCTGATTGCTTTGATAGTCTCTGATTGGCTGTCACAGTGATCAGTCATTGTGTAACCCACTCTTGCGTTTGTTTTTAGTTTAATATTATTATACAGGATTTATATAGCGCCAAGAGTTTGTGTATTGCTTTACAAGTTGAAGGCAGACATTACAGTTACAACTCAAGTAGGTACAAGAGGAATCAGAGGGCCCTGCTTTGTTAGAGCTTACAATCTTTCTCTTCTGAATAGAGAGAAAGATGAAAACAAACAAAAGTGTGTAGAAAAATATATATTTTTTAATTAAGAAAAGGTCTTAAGGTTTGATCTAGGTCAGTGTAAGGGTTAATGCTTTGGTCAAGGTAAGGGGCAAAGGTCAGGGTCGAAGATCAAAGGTCTGGTCAGCATATTTTAGGTTGGATTTAAAAAAAAAAGAATTTTTAATATAAGTATCAGTGTCAGTATGTTGTAGAATGGATAAAACAAAAGCAAAATGTTCACAGTTGTTTCTGGGCTGTACTACGGGTACAAACAACAATTAACATACACATATGTGGTATCACTGTGATTGCCAGAAGCAGGAGAATTTATTTAGTGTCATGCTATGTTGAGGAGGTATGTGACCCTCCCTGTGTACCCGGTATGTCTCTGTGTAGGGGTGCTGCAGCAGCAAATGCATAATTTAAGCCTTCATTGGCTGTTACAGGTCTGAGCCATTGGGCTGGTTCATTGTGCCATGGTCAAACCTTTATCTGTCATGCTATGTTGAGGAGGTATGTTAATAGCAAATAATATAATATATATTAATATAAGTTGTTGTGATGATATGTACAGTTTTACTAACACATGTCAAAGTTGGAAAATTTGATCTGGGAGTTAAGGTTTGTTTTACCATTGGTAATGAAAGAGTTAATGATTGAAAATGCAGTAACCAACAAATATAAGTGTCCATTTCTCACTGGATAAGCTACAGTGAAGTAATCTCATGGGTTGAATAAATTGATATTATGTATCCTGTCACAGATTGGTACTGTGGATACCAAAAAAAAGGTAGCAAGGTGCCACGTCCTATGTATAGAATGAGATTAAATGGAGGAGGGACTATGGACTTTTTAGGCACAATACAAAATTTTTAAACAATAAATATTTATTAATATAAACAATTTTTTTTTACAGATCTTTTAAAATCCCACAAATAGTAGTTATAACCATGTAACAAAAGTTACCGCTACTGTAACAAAACCATGGTTCTAATGGAGACTAGGACGATATATTGTATTCATTCCATGGTAAAGTCAATTGGCTCAATCTTCATTATTTGAATAACATCATTTTACCACAATTCTGTTCTTCAACCATATTCTTGGATCTTGACTTTACCATGGAATGAATGCAATATATCGTTCTAGACTCCATTAGAATCATGGTTTTGTTACAGTAGCGGTAACATTTGTTACATGGTCATAACTACTATTTGTGGGATTTTAAAAGATCTGTAAAAAAAAAAAAAAATATGTTTCTATTAATAAATATTTTTTGTTTAAACATTTGGTATTGTGCCTAAAAAGTCCATAGTCCCTCCTCCATTTAATCTCATTCTAATCTTATGGGTTTTTGTACCTTGTACCCTAAAATTTACTTTTACACTTCCAACGTACAAAAGGAGAAGTCCAGCCTGGGCTCATTCGGCTGGGCTTTTCCTATGGGAGTGCAATTAGATTTCCGGGCAACTCGTCATCCCAACTTCGGAAGTCTGGATTCGCCATGTGCCTGGACTGTTGGCAGTCTCAGCCTCTCAGCGAGGCGATAAGAGGCTGAGACGACCACTCCCTGCCCCTCCAAATCTCAGCGATCCAATGAGCGTGGAGGAGCAGAGTAGGAGAACTGCTGACTGACAGGCAGCAGCTCTCCGCTTGGGGAGGTGAGAGAACCGAGCCATCGGCGGTGTTTGGTGGCTCGCTTTTTAGTGAAGAGGCGCCGGGGGACAGATGAAGCATCGGTCCGATGCTTCATCCACCTAGGTAAGTATGAATATGGGATAAAAAAAATCCCATACTTCTCTTTTAAAGAAGAAAGGTTTACAGTATTAAAATGGTAACGTTCTCTTTCTCTCTTTTTCCTTTTCTCTCTCTTTTTTTCTCTCTCTCCTTTCTCTCTTCACTTCAAGCAGTCCACATTGTTTTTTCTGACTGGCTGAAGCTGCTTCACAAACATTACACATCATTGTTTAATATTTTGTTATGGAGAAGAACAATATAACCAGAATTTCCACAATCCACCTCTTAGGATTTCAGACCCCACAGAATATTAAATATTTGGTGTTTTTTATTTTCTTTATAACATATTGTGTTACACTAGGTGCAAACCTCCTGATCATCACATTGGTGTCCTTCGGAAAAAGCCTCCAGTCTCCCATGTACATCTTCCTCTCTCAGCTCGCTATGTCTGATATCTTAATGGCAAGCGATATTCTTCCTAACACATGCCAAGCAATTTTGATGAGTGATACAATAATGTCATTTTCTGGTTGCCTCTCCCAGTTTTATTTCTGTTGTGTTACAGTACTATTGGATACTTTTCTTCTTACCGTGATGTCTTATGACAGATATTTGGCCATCTGTAAACCATTACATTATAGTTTGATAATGAACCACCACCGCTGCTGTACGTTGGTTATTCTCTGTTGGTCTTTAAGTTTTTTAGCAATGCTGATACATACTTTAAATGTAGCTCAATTGCAATTTTGTGGTCCCAACATTATTGATCACTTTTTCTGTGATCTTGATCCAATTCTTAAACTTTCCTGCTCTGATACAGCAATTTTTCAGATAAAAATAACATTGCTGACTATTTTATTTGATGTCATCCCATTTTTCTCTGTCATTTTATCTTATATTATTATCATAGTCACCATTCTTAAAATTCCCTCCATTACTGGAAGGCGGCAGGTTTTCTCTACATGTAGTTCCCATCTAACTGTTGTCTGTATATTTTATGGCAACCTAGCTTGTGCTTACTTGGTACCCAGTAGAGGACAGTCAGCAAACATGACTAAGTTCTTATCATTATCCTATACTGTACTCACCCCACTGATAAATCCTTTGATATACACTTTAAGGAATAAAGACCTGAAAAAAGTATTGAATGTTTTTATAATACACTTTTGCATGTACATTCAATTATAAATATTAAATGACTTCTAATATATATAACAGGATCACAAAAAACACTAATGCCTTTAAATTATCAAAGTGATAATACAAAGTCTTATAAACTCTTTAAAACAGAATTTCTGGCACCAATAGTTTAATATATCTTGATGCTAGTTGCTCTGTAGCTTTTCCAATGGTGTATCATAGTTACATAGTTCGCTAGGCCGAAAAAAGACACAAGTCCATCCAGTTCAACCATAAAAAAATAAATAATAAATAAAAATAAAAAATATTGTACAATCCAATATACCCAATTCTATACCCACAGTTGATCCAGAGGAAGGCAAAAAAAAAAAACCCAGAAGAGCATGCTCCAATCTGCTACAGCAGGGGAAAAAATCCCTTCCTGATCCCCCTAGAGGCAATCGGATTTTCCCTTGATCAACTTTACCTATAAATGTTAGTACCCAGTTATATTATGTACATTTAGGAAAGAATCCAGGCCTTTCTTAAAGCAATCTACTGAGCTGGCCAGAACCACCTGGAGGGAGACTATTCCACATTTTCACAGCTCTAATGCCCCATACACACGGTCGGATTTTCCCATGGATTTTGTCCTATCGGACAATGTTGTCGGAAATTCCGACCGTGTGTAGGCACCATCGGACAGTTTCCATCGGATTGTCCTACGGACAAAGTTCTATCTCCTGCTGAATAGATTTTCCGACAACAAAGTCCGATCACACCAATTCCGATCGTGTGTAGCGAATTCCGACGGACAAAGTGCCACGCATGCTCAGATCACATTACAAGACCAAAGCTATTGGCTACTAGCCTCTACGTAGTCCCGTCGTAGGCAACAAACGTCACCACGTTCAGAATGATCGGATTTTCCGACAACTTTGTCCGACCATGTGTATGCAACACCAGTGTCGGACTAAATCCGTCGGACCAAATCCGATGGATTTGGTGGTCGGATTTTCCGACCGTGTGTATGGGGCTTTACTGTGATGAAACCTTTCTGTATTTGGAGATGAAATCTCTTTTCCTCTAAACGTAAAGAGTGCCCCCTTATCCTCTGTGTTGACCATAACGTGAATAACTCAACACCAAGTTCCCTATATGGACCTCTTATACATTTGTACATGTTGATCATATCCCCCCTTATTCTCCTCTTCTCAAGAGTGAATACATTCATTTCCTCTAATCTTTCCTCATAGCTGAGCTCCTCTATGCCTCTTATTAGTTTGGTTGCCCTTCTCTGCACTTTCTCCAGTTCCCCAATATCCTTTTTGAGAACTGGTGCCCAAAACTGAACTGCATATTCCAGATGAGGTCTTACTAATGATTTGAACAGGGGCAAAATTATATCTCTCTCTCTCTGGAGTCCATACCTCTCTTAATACAAGAAAGGACTTTGCTTGCTTTGGAAACCGCAGCTCGGCATTGCATGCTATTATTGAGCTTATGATCTACCAAAACCCCCAGATCCTTCTCCACTACGGATTCCCCCAGTTGTACTCCCCTAGCATGTATGATGCATGCATATTCTTAGCCCCCAAGTGCATAACTTTACATTTATCAACATTAAACCTCATCTGCCACATAGTCGCCCAATTAGATAGAGCATTGATGTCGGCTTGTAAATTGGAGACCTCCTGTATCATCAATGTGTACTATGTGTGCAGTGTATGCAGGCCCCCGAAGGGGCTGGGGCCCACTATGCTCTGACACACAATGCATATATGTCCTCTGAAATGCCTCCTCCCAGCACTGCTTCTCTATAGCACTGACTATACCCCCCTTGCAGCACGGATACCCTATGGCTTTATTGGGGACAGACTAAATTGGGGGATAATTAGACATGTGCACAGTAGAAAAATTAGTTTAGTTTTGTTTCGTTTCTGTTCGTTTTCGTTGATTCGTAACGATCCGTATTTTTGTAAGTCGTGGGTGTTCGTATTCGGACTCGTTCGTATTTTCGTAAGAGTTATTTTTTAGTTGATTCGTATTTCCGTTAGTCTTATTTTCGTTTATTCTAAATTCGTATTTTTGTTATATTTCGTATTCGGACGCATTCGTATTTTCGGAAGAGCTATATTTTCGTTGATTTGAAATGAGTCGTATTTCTGTTAATCTAATTTCCGTTGATTCGAAATTCGTATTTTCGTAGATTTAATTACATTCGTACTTTCGTGAGATTGATTTATTCATACTTTTGTACTATTGTTTTCGTAGATTCGTAATCAGAGCATAATTCATAATTTTACGTAATGTGTTTGCTATTTATATGTTTAAGAAACAAAGAATTTCTCTCTCACAAGTCAGAACTTAACTCAAAAATCCACTAAAACAGTGCCTCCGACCCAACCACACCCTATCTGGACTCTGGATGGAATATTTCAGAATCAGAACTAACATTCGTTCTTTCGAATTCTAGATCAGCAGAATTTTCGTTATTTCGTATTTTCGTTGTTTTGATTACCTTTTTTCCGAATATTCGTCATTTTCGATTTTTCATCAAATTTTGAATTTCATTATTTTTTAATCTTTGTTCGGTATTTTCGTTGTTTCTGTTTTCGTTTTTCAGATTTTCATTCTTTCATAATTTCGTTGTTTCTAATTTAATTATTTCGTATTTTCGTTGTTTTTCATATTCGTTCTTTTCGATAGTTCGTTAGAATTTTTAGTAAACCATTCGTTCATTCGTACGATTACGAATGAACAAATATAACGAATTTTAACGGAAAACAAATTCGTAACTAAACGAATTGCACATGTCTAGGGATAATACTGTGTCACAGTTTATTGTGTAGGGGGTAAGGATTATATTGGGGACAGACTGACCTAGGGGGATTATACTGGGTCACAGTTTAAACACTTCAATACCAGGCAGTTAGACACCTACCTGCCCAAGCTAATTTTCAGCTTTCAGCGCTGTCGCAATTTGAATAACAATTGCGCGGCCATGCTACACTGTACCCAAACATTGTTTTTATAATTTTGTTCCCAGAAATAGAGCTTTCTTTTGGTGGTATTTGATCACCTCTGCAATTTTTATTTTTTGCGCAACAAATAAAAAAAGACGGAAAATTTTGAAAAAAACATTTTTCTTTGTTTCTGTTATTTTTTTTGTAAATAAGTAAGTTTTCTCCTTCAATGATGGGCACTGATATGGCTGCACTGATGGGCACTGATAAGGCGGCACTGATGGGCACGATGAGGTGGCACCAATGAGGTGGCACTGATAGGTGGCACTGATGGGCACTGATGATGTAGCACTGATAGGCGGCACTGATGGGGACTGATAGGTGGCACTGGCGGCACTGATAGGTGGCAATCGTATGTGGCATTGATGGGCACTCATAGGTGGCACTGATGGGCACCCATGGGCGGCACTGATGGGAACTCATAGGCGGCACTGATGGGTACTTATGGGTGGCACTGATGGGCACCCATGGGCGGCACTGATGGGAACTCATAGGCGGCACTGATGGGGACTTATGGGTGGCACTGATGAGTACTTATGGGTGGCACTGATAGGTGGCATGGGTGGGCACTGATGGGCACTGATAGGTGGCACTGATGGACACTGATGGGGTGGCACTGATGACACTGATGGGTGGCATTGCTGGGCATCACTGTTTTATTTTATTACATACTGGTGCCAATCAGTAATCAGTATAATAAGGGGACCCCCAGATCCCACCCCCCCCATGTGAATTGGTAACCGGTACATTGTACCCCTACCATTTCACAAAAGAAGGTGTTAAAAATAGTAAAAAAGACAGGAACCACTTAGGAGCAAGTTCTTTATTAAAAAAATAAAAAATTAAAATGTCCTGCAATGTCCATTCATCTTCTATCACGCCGCCTGCCGAACTGAAAATAGAAAAAAAACACAACAGCTCCGCCTCCATGGGAGGCTTCCGCCGAATGACGCTTCTTCTTGGTGACAGCTCTTATATAGCTGAGGGCAGGCCGCAAACGGGTGACCCCGCCCCCCTCTGGCCCCTCATGACATCAGAGGAAGGTGGGGTCACCGAATTACGTCACCGAGTGGCCCCACCCTCAGCTATATAACAGCTGTCACCAAGAAGAAGCGTCACTCCCATGTTTGCATTTTTTTTTTCAGTTCGTCGGGCGGCATGATAGAAGATGAATGGACATCGCGGGACATTTTTTTTAAATATTTTAATAAAGGACTTGTCCCAAAGTGCAAAGTGTCCCCTGTCTTTTTTACTATTTTTGACACTTTCTTTTGTGAAATGGTAGGGGTACAATGTACACCTTACCAATTCACATAGGGGGGCGGGATCTGTGGGTCCCCTTGTTAAAGGGGGCTTCCAGATTCCGATAAGCCCCCCACCCGCATACCCCCACAACCACTGGGCAAGGGTTGTGGGGATGGGACCATTGTCCCCATAAACACGGGGACACTGTGATTTGGGAGGCTACTCCAAAGCACCCTCCCCATGTTGAGGGCATGTGGCCTGGTACGGTTCAGGAGGGGGAGCGCACTCTCGTCCCCCCTCTTTTCCTGCAGCCTGCCAGGTTGCATGCTCAGATTTTTGTCTGGTATGGATTTTGGGAGGGACCCCTACGCCATTTTTTTAAATTTTGGCACAGGGTTCCCTTAAAATCCATACCAGACCAATTATTCTTCTTCTCACTCCTCACCTTTCATGTTTACCCCACTGACAGGGATGATGGTGTAGCAAAGGGTGTTGCAGGCCCTAGCAACACATCTGTTAGCATCACACACTACCAGCTGTATAGTATAGCAGGGACATTTCTGTGCTCCAGCTGCTGCAAAAAAATACACTCCCTGCCACCTACATGCCCAGCATCTAAATTCCGGCTTGTCCACATTGCTGGTTTTACAACTCCTGCCTTTCTGTCAGGTGAATTCTGCCCCATTCCGTGAATTTGCAGAATGTGCTGTACTACAATGGCAGGTTCCCAGTCGCTATTTCATTGCAAGAAGTTCTTTTCACTGGGTACTGGAAGTTTAACATGACACCTCATGGCAAAGAACTCTCTAAAGATCTGAAAAAAAAGTTGCTCTACATAAAGATGGCCTAGGCTATAAGAAGATTGCCAAGACCCTGAAACTAAGCTGCAGCACAGTGGTCAAGACCATATAGCGGTTTAACTGGAGAGGTTCCACACAGAACAGGCCTTGTCATGGTCAACCAAAGATGTTAAGTGCACGGAGATCAAGATAAACTTATTTGGTTTAGATGGTGTCAAGCGTGTGTGTCGGCAATCAGGTGAGGAGTACAAAGAAAAGTGTCATGATCTGGGGCTGCATGGGTGCTTCCGGCACTGGGGAGCTACAGTTCATTGAGGGAACCATGGATGCCAACATGTACTGTGACACTCTGAAGCAGAGCATGATCCCCTCCCTTTGGAGACTGGGCTGTAGGGCAGTATTCAAACATAACGACCCCAAACACACCTCCAAGATGACCACTGCCTTGCTAAAGAAGCTGAGGGTAAAGGTGATGGACTGGCCAAGCATGTCTCCAGACCTAAACCCTATTAAGCATCTGTGGGGCATCCTCAAATGGAAGGTGGGGAGGTGCAAGGCCTCTAACATCCACCAGCTTTGTGATGTCATCATGGAGGAGTGGAAGAGGACTCCAGTGGCAACCTGTGAAGCTCTGGTGAACTCCATGCCCAAGATGGTTAAGGCAGTGCTGGAAAATAATGGTGGCTACACCAAATATTGACACTTTGGGCCCAATTTGGACATTTTCACTTAGGGGTGTACTCACTTTTGTTGCCAGTGGTTAAGACATTAATGGTTGTGTGTTGAGTTATTTTGAAGAGACAGCAAAATTTTCACTGTTATACAAGCTGTACACTCACTCCTTCTCAATCGTAGCAAAGTGTAATTTCTTCAGTGTTTCTTCAGAAATTACCCGGAAGTTGAGGGGAACGGACGTGCTACTGAAGAGCTCCGCCGTCCCTAGAGAAATCCATCTCCATCCTACGAGAAGGAGACTAAGGTGAGCCTCAAAACTCACCCCGACTGCTGCTAGACCCCTACCTCTTCAGCCCCAGGGGAAATTGAGAAGCCCGACTGGCCGATTAGGCCTTATTCCGGAGAGCGGCCTGCCCCACATAGCAGAGGGCCGCCGCCATCTTGCGGCCTGTAAGGCCTCCGACGTCCCCGGGCTTGAGTTCCGCAATTGGCGGGACGGGAGCCAGCTAACCCACCCACCCATACCAAGGCAGATTAGCCCTGGGAGGAGCCCGGGCGGTGCGGACACCACACACGCGGCCGCCTGGAGGATAGGCCGCGGCTCCGGCCTAGCCTCGGAAGTGGCGGCCACCTTGCTACACCCGGCCACGGAGTACAGCTACAATTCAGGCCTCCCGGACTAATCCCCAAAATTTACAGCCTCAGGAGCCTGTTCCCCCTATTGCTAATCATCCCTATCACCCACAGATCCTTGCCCCTCAAAAGCCTACAGGAGGGGGGCATGGCTTGACCTCAGCTGCGATGGAGGCTTAGACCCGGAGCTCCTGCATAGGACGGGAAAACGGAGCGGCTCACGGAGCACAGCGGCGCATATAACACCCCACAATCCGGCAATTTAATCCCCAAGAACCCTGCCAACATGTCTAGGAGGAAAAGGGCTGACCAGGGGCCCAAAAAACTGACGGTATACTTCAAGCCTCCTCTACCGCAGCATGGCAAAGATGGCGCCGGGGCTTCTTCCTCCACACCTCTCTCCTTCTCCAGGTCTCCGGAGCGGTACACAGAGCGGCAGAACAACAATGCCCAGCGCTCTCCTGGAAACTCACAAGCATCAACCCCCCTGGGAAGAAGCCCAGCAAAGGCAAAGAGCAGACTGGAGGATGGCAGCTCACAACAGCTTGGGTGAGATCGTATGATGATTCACAAGATGACACTAGGGAGCTGCATGACTCCATTAACACATTCCGCACAACAAATCAGCCTGTTCTTGATACTACTCTTAAAGACATGCTCATTTCCCTACGCAGCACCATTCACTCAGATATGATGACATGTATGAGGAGATTTGGCTCTGAACTAGCTGCAGTAGGTGATAGAGTAGATCACATGGAAGTTAAAATGGGGGAATATGCCACCACGATTAATGATTTAATTGATGCCCATGACACCGTAGAGAAAGAACAAGCTTGGATGACACCAAAGCTGGCAGACTTAGAAGACAGGGCCAGGGGGAACAGCGTGAAGCTGAGAGGTGTTCCTGAAGCAGTAAGCCCAGCAGACCTGCGTCCCTATGCCACAAAAATGCTTTCTACACTCATGCCGGATCTCCTTCCTATGGAGATTTCCATTGACAGGAAACATCGCATTCCAAAGCCCAGCTTTATACCAGATCATGTCCCCAGAGATGTGCTCTTCCGCATGCATTTATATCAGTCTAAAGAACGACTAATGCAAATCACCAGAAAGAGGGAGTATCATGGTACAGAATATTCCGAGCTGCAGTTCTATGTGGACTTGTCGCAACATACCTTACAACTGCGCAAAAACCTAAATAACATAACCAAAGTACTGAGAAACCACAGCATCAGCTACAAGTGGGGGTTTCCAACCAAACTGATTGTGACCAAAGAAGGTACTAACCATGTGATTTCATCTCCTAACAAAGGTTTTCAGCTTCTAAAAACTTGGAAGATCCTCCCTGACGAACCGTATCCTTCACCAGCTAATGGCAGCCCGCACAGACTTCCACCAGAATGGCAGCAAGGCTGCCACACCTGATTCTCTACTGATTGACATTTACGTCCTTTTCTTCAACTACTATTGGATCCCAAGCCACTTAATACAATAGCCTGACACACAGGCCCCGTCCACAGGAGTCTCAGCACGGGCATCCAGCCCCTACT
This sequence comes from Lithobates sylvaticus, assembly GCA_028564925.1. Taxonomy (NCBI): domain Eukaryota; kingdom Metazoa; phylum Chordata; class Amphibia; order Anura; family Ranidae; genus Lithobates; species Lithobates sylvaticus. Next base: position 256,080,543 of record CM053027.1, on the reverse strand, counting down.
ACCTGAGCAGACATGATCTGCACACGGGTTATAATGACCCTCCTTTTAAATGTTGATTGTTTTGTTTCTTCCTTATCTCCCCATTTGTCTTCCCCGCAGGAAATGTCTTCACCGCCTTCTCTTTCAGATGAACTCCCCTCCATCTCACGATACCAGCTATCATACCAGCTACCAAGGACTCTCACTAAAATTTAACTCTTCAATTCTGCTCGTCAGCATCACTTCGCCAAGAACTCACTCCAGGAAGCCCATACCAGTGAGTACATTCCAACATCTAATATAAGCACACCACCACACAGGGACAATGCCAATTAATATATTAACAATAAATGCTCACGGACTTAACCATCCGGCTAAGAGATTTTCTCTGGGAAAAGAGGCTCAAAATTCACACTGTGATATATTGTGTGTCCAGGAGACGCATTTCCATAAAGATGCTCTTCCTAAATGCACATTTAAAGGATTCCAGCACTACTTTACCTCTAATGCGCAAGAAAAAAAGAAAGGAGTTATGATTGCGATCAAAGACTCCATTTCCTTTAAACTACGGCAAGAAATCACTGATGACAACGGTCGCTACATTATCTTAATCTGTTACATTAACAATACCTGTTATACATTGGTTAATGTATATGTCCCAAACAGACGACAGATTAATTTCCTGAACAATCTAATGAAAAAGATCAGAAAAGTTCAACAAGGACTGCTGCTACTATGGGGCGACTTCAATATCACCTCTGACTCAACATTAGACTCTACTGCTACCCCAGCTAAGAAACCCTTATCCTTGAGCAATTTTCTTCGACACCATGACATCTATGATGTGTGGAGATGTAGACACTCTAACGAAAGGGATTATTCTTTTTATTCCCACAGGCACCGTTCATACAGTAGAATTGATCTGTATCTGTCGGATAAATGGCTCCTCCAAAAAATATTGCATACTAAAATCAATTCGATTACATGGTCTGACCATGCCTCTGTCCTTCTCACTATTGCAGATGATAACCCAGTTAATAACGCGTATATGTGGCGTTCCAACGCTCAACTAATCCATAACCCAACTACAAAAACTATATTGGAGGACCATCTTTCTGAATATTTCCAGATCAATTCTACCCCTGATTTTCTGTATGGAATGCTCATAAAGCATTTATCCGTGGAATGTTTATCCAACAAGGAGCAAGGTTAAGGAGGCAAAGGCAGCTGCAGATTGACACGCTACTGACAGAAATTAGATCATTAGAAGACCAAAACAAAATCCAAACAACTCCGTCCCTCCACACAAAACTAGCAAACCTGAGACATGAACTCAGACTCATTTTATTACACAAATTCGAACAAATAAAAAGAAAAATGAGATTGTCCTTTTATTCTACCAGCAATAAAGCAGGGAAAGCCCTGGCGCGTAAAATACAAGGACAACGTTTCAAAACCGAAATCCCATACATGATAAACTCCAAAACCAACAAAAAAGAAATGGACCCACAAAAAATCGCTGATTCTTTCAGCGACTATTACGAATCCCTGTACAACCTTAAAAATGATATTTCAACTCCACAACCCTCAATGGCCAGTATAGATGAGTTTTTATCTAGAATTGACATCCCTAAACTAAACGCCGATCAACTTAATGACTTAAATACACCCTTTACAATTCTTGAAATACTTAAAGCTATAGATGTCTTACCTAATAACAAATCCCCTGGTCCTGACGGACTAACAGGAGAGTATTACAAAGCTTTCAAGACAATACTGAGTCCTCACCTCCTTGGGGTGTTTAATGCTGCAGCTGTTTCTGCCTCTTTTCCGCCTGAAATGCTGGAGGCCACTATTGTAACCCTCCCAAAACCTGGTAAGAGCCCTGATGTGCCCCAGAATTTCAGGCCTATATCGTTATTGAACAATGACTTAAAATTGTATGCAAAAATCTTAGCACTAAGATTGGTAGACATATCTCAAACGCCTTCTCTGCTCCTAGCTTTGAATGCAGAGAAGGCGTTCGACCATGTGCACTGGATCTATCTTTCCAGGGTGCTGAAATTCGGCTTTACTGGCCACATACTTTCAGCTATTTTAGCCCTTTACACCTCCCCATCTGCTAGGGTATTCACCTCAGGTATGATATCTAAACCTTTTAGTATCACGAATGGTACTCGGCAGGGGTGCCCATTATGGCCACTAATCTTTAACATGCTAATGGAACCCCTAGCCTCGAGCTTCAGAAATAACCCTGATATTCACAGCTTTGTCATAAACAACCGTAAACATGTTATCAGTCTTTTCGCTGATGATGTAATACTAATGCTTACAAAACCATCAACGTCATTAGCACATGCCACAGATCTATTCGAACAATACAGTGCAATCTCTTATTACAAAGTGAATAACACTAAATCCTATGTCCTTGACCTAGGGCTTCCATTGCGGGAAAAAACATGTCTTCAAAATAAATTCCCATTCACATGGCAAGATCACATACTTAGGGATTACACTTACTTCCCACCCGGAACAACTGTTTAAAGCCAACTATCTCCCACTAGAATCCAAACTACATACAAATCTTTTAGCCTTAAGCAGACACATTCTATCATGGTGAGGTCGCCTGGCGGCTTTTAAAATGCAACTACTGCCCCAACTGTTGTACATATATCGCTCTGTCCCAATACCGGTGAGCAAACAATTCTTTAAAACATCGCAATCAATGATTTCCAAATTTTTATGGGAAGGTAGAAAAGCTAGAAGCGCCTTCTCTAAATTGAGCAAAGCTAGAAAATCCGGGGGCTTAGGTCTACCCATACTGGCAGACTACCATAGTTCTGCTATTTTAGCGCAACTTAAAGGATGGTTTTCTGACCAATCCACTTCACTGTGGAAAGAAATAGAACAATCTGTCATTCCAGGAGGTAATTTATATTCATATACCTTAGCATTTCCATACCTTAAACAGATCCCCAAACATTTACCTCTACCAGTCCTAGCAACACTACAATCCTGGAAAACCCTATCTGTACAACGCGCTTCTAGTTGTCCAACTATTCAAATCCCAATACCTTTATCCATTTTACCACTATTAATTCCTGAACTATCTTTAGATGAATGGACCAAAAAAGATTGACCAAGATTTATATAATGGTTCTAAGCTCAAACCTTTTGTGTCTCTTCAAAAGGAATACAACTTACCACATCTAGAATACTTCACTTATGCTCGATTAAAATCCTACACCACATGTACCTGTATCCCACCGTATAAAGTAGATTGGCAAATTAAAAAATATCTAACCTCCAACGAATGTCGCAGAGGCGGAATTTCCCTATTCTACAACATTTTACATAACAAATCAGTACTGGTTAAATCTAAATCTATGCTAGCCTGGGAAAGGGACTTAGATACTAGCTTCTCGATAGAACAATGGAGTAAAGCAATTCATCACACATACTCAGCCACAAAAAGTACTTCCCTTTGGGAACTATCCCATAAGGTCACACAGAGATGGTACTTGACACCATTCAAAATCGCTAAATTTAGTTCTACTGCTTCCCCTCTCTGCTGGAGGCAATGCTCCCAAGTAGGTAATATCTTCCACATACTGTGGTCTTGTAGTAAGCTTGCAAAATTTTGGTCAACAATATTTACAATCTATCGACAAGCGACAGGTTTGAATATTCCAATTTCCCCTTCCCTTGCTCTACTAAATATAGGCATAGAAGATATTCCACCAACACTACGTCAATTCACCACCCACCTATTTTTAGCAGCGAAATTAGTCATACTCAGAATCTGGAAATCGCCTGACACCCCAGAAGTACATAATGTTATACAAACCCTTTCCACTCATTACACCTATGAATCCATACTAGCATCTATAGCAAGGAAACACACTGCATTTCTGAATAACTGGCAACCATGGATAGACTGGTACAAATCCTATAGGAAATAGCAAAAAGACTTCATGAATGAACACGTGTAAATGAGACTCAATATATATAGGAGTTCAACCCCTCCTTATTGACAATCTTCCTGCCAATTCGAACCTTATTATAGGCTCTCTCCCTTCCCTTCCCCCTTCTTATCCTCCCCAGTTAGAATTCCATTTTCTTCCCTTTTACATATCGATTTCCCAGTTAGAGATATTTATTCTCAGGAAACCTTTTGATGTTTCAATCTATTACTAGAAAGCTTTATGCTTCAAAACAAGGCTATAGATTGACACGGAAGGGCTCTGGGTTGCTACCCCTTGGGCGCAGCATGATCCCGTCTGGGGCGCCCTTGGGGGCGGGCAATCCAGAGTTACATTTAATATGATGGTATTACTGAATATGCATATTCTGACTAACGATATAAATGTTGGTTATTATTGGCCTATACATAATTAATGTGTAATGGGAAAAATTATAGCGCTGAACTCAAGTGTAAACACAAAATACTAATAAAGCAGCTGCGCTAGAATATGACAAATATTCGATAGGGATTGGGAAGGAAAGTGCAGCGCTGGGAAGGTGAACAATTAAAGTAACCTTCAGTGAGCAAGAAAATTCATCAATAGTGGTTTGAAGAAATACTTCTAAAATACATTCAAAGAATACAAATATATATAATGAACCAAAAAAGTCCCAAGAAAAATCCTCAATCGTAATTAGGAAAATAATTCTACATGAACTTGAAGTGAAAAGTAGCATATACAAATAGTGCTTGTGATAAACAGAAACTACTGATAGAGCAAGGATCTCTTAGGGTGCTCTCTAAGAAATGTTCGGATCATAGGGAGAAAAACAAGAAGAAAACAAACCAGGAGAGGACTCCGATGGTGTAGATCAAACGGGCAGGTTTTTATTGAAAAAAAACGAGTACAAAAACAAATAATAATAAAAGTGATCACGTTTAAAAAGCAGTGTGGGAATGGGTATGACCTGGCCCTACGCGTTTCGTCTATAGAAGACTTCAACTGGGGCATATATCCCTTCCCCTACACTGCACATATATATATATAGATATCCCACATAGTTATCATCCAATCAAAAAACGTTAACATGTGATACAATTGTTACCTCATCTGATAGGACCAATAATGATCATGTGATGAGGGATGTGGTCCTGCTAGATACAAAATAACCAATCAGAAGCCAGTGTGGCTAGATAGAGCAGAGTGATAGGTACAAACCAAAACACACAGCACCCAAACATGTTGAGGTGAGCACATGTTTAGAACTGGCCCCAAAAATCAGCCAATGTGAGGTTAGATACAATCACTTGATCAGGCCCTCAGTCCTCATCCAATCAGAGGAAGGTAAACAAACCACCTTCAGGCCAATCAATGGACTTGTAAGCAACCAAACATAAATGGTAATGTTTGTGAACAGCAAATGACATGATGCAACATACGTGTCCAATAGTGTTGCACAAGGTGAATATCCAATCCTGGTGGGATATGAAAGTGTGTCATCTGACCTCTGATTGATCGACGTTGTCACCGCACATTGTCTCTATAATCCCATAATAGCATGGGTACGAGTGCTCCCGGTCATGTGACCCGTCAGGTGGAGCTGTGGGGCGGCGCCAAGCGCGCCGTGTGACACAACAGCCCAATCACACACTCAGATCTGAGAGAAGAGAGCTCCGATCATGTGACCAGTCACATGACCGGGTGAGCAGGAAGTCTGCACGGAGGCCGAGTGTGTACATACTGACGCCACACAGCCACAGTGCAGATGGGCACAAAATAGGAGAAAACTGAATAAGGGCCAATGTCCTTAAAACCCAAACTGCAAAAATGACATTTTTAAAACAAATATATATAGATGTTAAATTGTAATTGTCCTTTCCTAGATATTCATTCTAATGTCACTGAAGGATGAAAACAGCGACATCTTGTGGTGAGAAGGCATACTAACTGCACAAAAAACCTTGAAGAGGAACTGGAAAGGGGGGGGGGTTGGGCAAGAGCGCCATCATGTGTATATAGAGCACAATGCATTGAGAACTCTAACATGGGAACACATAATGAAACAAGACCAAAATGAAAAAACTGAAAGATGCTAATGGATGCAGAAAAAGCTGCCCGACATTATATGTGACATACCACTAATTATATCTCATATTATGTCCTAAATGGACCACATAAGGGATAAGAGTATGAGGACTGAAGCAATGGCGAATAGGGAGTGAGTCTGGAAAGTTGGTTTGAAACAAATTGGATTTAGGACAAGTTGATGAGCGAATTGATGTCCCACTCGACATTTAAGCCGAATGGAGAGGAGAATCCCGTGTGCGTGACGTTTCGCGTCTTGAAACATATTGGATTTACGAGCTCCGTACTTATTCGCCATTCGGCTTAAATGTCGAGTGGGACATCAATTCGTTCATCAACTTGTCCTAAATCCTAAATCCAATTTGTTTCAAACCATCTACAGTGGTGTGAAAAAGTGTTTGCCGCCTTCCTCATTTCCTGTTCCTTTGCATGTTTGTCACACTTAAGTGTTTCGGAACATCAAACCAATTTAAACATGTTAATGTTGTGAATTTCCAGCACACGGTTTGTAAACTACAATTACTTGAAATTTGATATGTAATACTCTTTTCTTTGCTGTACTGTTCAAAAATTCTTCAATAAAAATCTATTGATTAAAAATATATATTAATACATTGCCTGTACTGTATATATATATATACACTGACTGCACTGTATATATATATACTAAACTGCCTGCAAGCCACTAACTAACCTGCCTAATTTAGCTCAACTTCTCAATCTCCACTATCACACTACATACGGCCGCCGTGTAAGCATCCTTATGTAGTGTGGGGCATGTACTTAGCCCCCTGAGCCATGATTGGCCAAAGGCACCGTTCTTTTGACCAATAATGGCTCTCACAGTAGATCGCGCTGTGATTGGAAATTAGTAATTTGAGGGTCCTTTACTCAGTTTTTAGGTGTGTGAATATTTATTGGCCCCTCCCTCTTATTCAAAGGGACCATCTAGATGCTGATAAATCCCACTTGTAAACCCTCACATAATTTTTTGGGGGGGTGGAGGGTTGGTGCACACTTGCTATCCTCCCTTTCCTGGCCATCCAGGCGTGATTGGAGTGCAAACCTAATGTGATTTTTTGAGATGCATTAGGGTTAAAAAAAAACTTCTGGGTGCAGCACCCCCAGCCCCCTTTCATACTTACCTGAGCCCCATCTTGATCCAGCAAAGTGCATAACAGCAGCAGCTCTATTGGGTGTCTCTTTCCTCATTGGCTCACACATCCGCCTGCTACGTAGACTCATCCCCTTCATTCCAAAGGAGGACAAAGCAGCGGTAGTTGGAACAGTCATTAATTCTCGACTGGACTACGCAAACTCCCTCTACATAGGATTACCCCAATATCAACTTGCGCGCTTACAACTTATCCAAAATACTGCAGCAAGACTGATAACCGGAAAAAAACCCTGGGAATCCATCTCCCCTTCACTGAGGAGCCTACATTGGCTAACCGTAAAGAATCGGATCACATTCAAGACCCTCTGCCTCACCCACAAATGTACCTATGGAGACGCTCCTCAATACCTAATTGAGAAAATAAAACACTACACACCCAATCGCAGTCTTCGATCGGCTAACCAAAACCTCCTCATCATTCCCAAATCCCGCTACAAATCAAAGGGGGAGCGGAGATTCGCTGTTCAAGGACCACGGCTATGGAATGCTCTTCCTACCAACATCCGCATGGAAGAAAACCATAAGGCCTTCAGGAAAAAACTCAAGACCTACCTCTTCTAGAAGCTCGACAACCAAACGCCAATACAGCGCCTTGAGGCGATTCAGTTCGCATTGTTAGCGCTATACAAATTATTCATTCATTCATTCATTCACATCAGTGGTGTCAATTATAGACAGTGAGCCAATGAGGAGAGATCAGGGATGGGGACGAGCCACACTCTGTGTGTGAATAAACAATGCTCATTCACAGGAGGGAATATGGGATGTCCAAGAACAGAACCTTGGGGGGACCCCGACAGAGAAAGGAAGAGTCATTTGTGGAAGAGGTGGTGGTCAACCATATCAAAGGCAGCAGAAACGTCCAGGAGCAGGAGTACAGAATAGTGTCCATTGGATTTGCCATTAGTAGATAATTTGTGATGAGTTGTAGATGAGCAGTTTTTGCCAAGTGTAGAGGGCAAAATCGAGACTGAATAGGATCAAGAAGGTTATTATCGGTGAGGTGGTTGCTTAGTTGGTTGTAGACCAGACATTCAAGGAATTTGGATAAAAAGGGGGTGTAGGTTGCTAATATTGGTGGGGTCCAGTGAGGGCTTTTTAAGTATGGGGTGACTAATGCATGTTTTAGAGAGTTTGGGTAGATGCCAGAAGAGAGGGAGAGATTGAAAATGTGAGTTAGAGCAGTGGTCATCAACCTTGTCCTCAGGGCCCACTAACAGGCCAGGTCAGGTTTTATGTATTACCTTGGGGAGATGCAGACTAGAATACTGCAATCACTGAGCAGCAAATTATATCACCTGTGATGTATTTCAGTTATGTTGCAAACCTGGACTGAAGGAGAAGTTCTGTGGGCAGCACTGCACAGTGTGGAAAAAAACAAAACAAACAAAAAAAAAACTTGTGTTCCTTCCTAATACCAATATGTCTATTACATCTATTTAACTCAGAGAACATCAATAGGAAATGACTAAAATAAACACACTTGCTTATCCACCAAACATCACAGATGTATATTTAAAAACCTACACATAATTGGGGTCCTTGTACTCAAGAAAACTTACGGAAAAGAATTTAGGGACAAATTAATAAAAAATAATATTAATCATACAATGCATCGCTATGCATTAAATTATTTAAAACTGCATTGTGTACATCTTTGTCCACTTCTCAATTTTGTTAAATTATATTCAGGGTATTTACAAAAAAAAAAAAAGGATCTAAAAATTACCCAATGAGGACCCTACATGTACTTAAAGATATGGTGTGAAAATATTTTTGGTATACTAAGCAGTTAAAGTGTTGTAAAGTCTAGTTAAAAAAAATAAAAATAAAATAACAAACATGTTATACTTACCTCCTCTGTGCAGTTGGTTTTGCACAGAGCAGCCCGGATCCTCCTCTTCTTAGGTCCTTCTTTGCTGCTCATGGCAACTCCCTCCTATCAAGTGCCCCCGCAGTCAGCAGCTTCCTATGGGGGCACCCCAGCTGAGTCACAGCTCCCTGTGTCAATTCAGACACAGAGCCCCAACCTGGCCCCACCCCCTCTTTCCCCTGATTGGCTGACTGACTTTGATTGACAGCCACGGGAGCCAATGGTGCCGCTGCTGTGTCTCAGCCAATCAGGAGGAGTGTCCTGTGTGCCTTAGACATTCCTTGACATTGCTGGAGAGAAATGGGTCTCAGGTAAGTAATTAGGGGGTGCTGGGGCAGCTGCTACACACAAAAGTTTTTTTTATGTTCATTTTTTTTGTCTTAAAACCTTAGGAACTCTAGGAATTTTGTCTGGTTCCAGACGGTCACCTTCCACACGATAATCCCTCAATTGAAAACTTAAAGGATCTGGGTGGAAAGTTTTGGGCTGTAAAGTGTCTGAATCTGATCTATGCAGCTGCTGTTGTAGAAATTTGACAGACAGTGGTACCATCTGTCAAAATGCAATAGCTGTAGTGGGAAATGTGTCCACTAGTGCTGTATAGCGCCAACTATACAATGTATGGCTAGCTTTAGAAAGCTACTGTTAAGAAACCAGCGCACACCAAAAGAATGCAGTCTGATCATGAAAGTCTGATAACCCTGCGACTTTAGTTGAGCAATGTGGATGACTGGTCTAAGGCCCCATTCGACTTATCATATTTTATTTCTACAGCAGGTCCTTGTGTTGCTGGCAAAGCTAATCAATAGTTCCTACCACTGACACCAACATTGGGGCACCATTCCTCCCACCGACACCAATGATGGGGCACTATTCCTCCCATAGACACTAATGATGGGACACTATTCCTCCCATTGAGACCAATGATGGGGCACTGTTCCTCCCATTGACACCAATGATGGGGCACTAGTCCTCCCACTGATACCAATGATGGGGTCCTATTGCTTCCATTGACATCGATTATGGGGCACTATTCCTCCCATTGACACCAAAGATGGGACACTATCTCTCCCATTGATACCAATGGTGGGGCACTATTCCTCCAATTGACACCAAAGATGTGGCACTGTTCCTCCCATTGATACCAATGATGGGGCACTATTCCTCCCATTGACACAAATAATGGGGCACCATTCCTCCCATTGATATAAACAATTGGGCACTATTCCTCCCATTGACAGCAATTCCTTTAATTGATATTCCTTTAATTGATATCAATGAAGGGACATTATTACTCCCCCCTAATATTAATCTTGGGGTATTGTTTTCTCCCACTGACACCAGGGTATTTCCTACTCTCACTGACCACAGTGCGGCCCCCCGAAAATTTGAAGGACAGTAAACTTGCCCTTTGTTTAGAAAGTTTGGAGACCCCTGTACTAGAATCTCCTCTTTCCCCCCTGTTTCCCTCTCTTCCTATATTGCTCTCCCCCCTATTTTTTTGTGTATTTTAACACAAAACCACACATTTTATGTTTCATTTTACTGATGCCTAGATGTGATGACTGCATTCATTTTATTGCAGGCTTATATTTCATAAAATAAAACTTTTTTATTTTTTATTTTTATCTTTTTTTTTTGCAGTAACAAACTTTCTGTCCTAAGGTGACAATGATTAATCGCCATTCTATATCTATGAAAGGCTCCTGATTTGGATTGCAAGCACCTCCTCTTCTCCAGTTCACCATAACACAAAATGGAGGTGTTCTATAGAGAAAGCTGGAAATGTTTTAACTGATAAGAGTAAAAGCTGAAATAGAGAGTAAAGGAAGCTGAGCAGATTCATGGCAGAATCAACATCCACTTTTTTTTGTCAGTTATGTACAGTATCAGACTAAAGTGGACCAAATGAGAAAAGTTTACATAACCTTTAATTTTACGGAACAGTATCTACATGTTTCCACACTATGATTACAAATGGGGTGCCCTTAATGCAGCTGCTCACACCCAATTATATACCTTCGACTTGGGATATATGAATAACTAGACTTTTATGAAAACGTCCATGTGAAATTGCTCAGCATTAAGGTGCTATCCCACACTCTTGCGCTCCTGCCCACATCTGCTTCCCCTTTGGACCACACTCCATTGCCCTTTAGAGTTGTTCAGGTTCTCCCTCCTCTTCTCCTCCACACCAAGTCACATGGATTAAACCAGGTGTTCCCTCTTCTCCTTTTCTACACCAGGTCATATGGAACAAAGCAGAAAAAAACATTTAGATAACAGATTAAAATAATATAAAAATACACCTACAATGTAGTTGTGCCTGTCAGATGCAGCATAAGAAGCATAAACATGTGTCTAGGATGCTCCTGCGTTCAACGGACCAGAAATGAGCAAACCAAAAGTGGCATGCCGTAAGACGCTTATCTCAACGCGTTTTAATTGTGACATCATCAGGATAGCACAATTGACTCCTGTCTAAATTGGCACTAGTATGCGTATGTTGACATGCTTGCCCTTCCATGTACTTCTTGCTGTTAAGGCCAGTTATAGGCTGGGGCAGTTGCTGTTTTCTTGTAACATTGGTTATTTGGCGAGGGGACACATTGGACACCTTTTCTGCCATTGTGCTATTTGCTGGGTGTCCATTGCACGTGGGCTCCCTCCAGGCAAACCTGCCCTATCTATCCATTACTATATATGTGCTCCTACTATGGAGGCTCTCAATTTTTTTGAGTTAGGACTGCTGATAATACTGGGGTGCTTTGTCGCCACCTCTGCACCCAACTAATGCATTTTTTTATTTTCAATCGTTTTTATTGAAGTTTCCAAGTAAAACTTATAACAAAGCAAAACATTTCACAAAACAATACAAAACTGATGTGTCATACACTGTGCAATAAGAAGTAATCATAGTACTAACATTGCATGCTATGTTAGCTATCATTCAAAAGGTGAGTCAATGGACAGAATAGAAAATGGCTAGATATCAGAGCTGTTCCTCCGTTCAACTAATGCATTTTATCACGAACTATTAGACATGGTAATTTGGTTTGTTGAAGGCTGGCTGCTAAGTTAAGCTGAGAATATTTCTTTGTTGTTGTTTGACATGCGTCGCCCTTACATGTGCTCCTTGCTTGTTAAGGCCAGTTATAGGTTGGGACAGTTGTTGTTTGTACCTAAGTGTATGTTAAACTGGATGGACTTGTGTCTTTTTTCAATCAGACTAACTATGTAACTATGTATGAATGTAAGATAGGGACCTTAGATTGTAAGCTCTTTGAGGGCAGGGACTGATGTGTTGAATATACTGTACAATGTATGTTAATTGCTGTAAGTTGTCAGTGATGTGCAAATACCTGTTGCGCTGATTGATAGTAAATAATCAAGGATACTGCCTTGAACAGGTGATAAATGCACCAATTAATAACTGTGCAACCTGTGAAAAATAATTAATAAAAACTCCAATACAATTAATGAAAACGTCACTGATTGATTCCAAGACGGATAAAGAAACAGAGAAAGTCCATGTGTTGAAGATGCGAGTCTCACTCATAGTCGGAAGGAGTATCTTATTTATTGGCAACCTTGTGAAAAGAGAAACACGTTTTATATAATTGTCTCATTTTCTAAAATATTGTGACCAAAAATTACAACTTCAAAAATCTCACCATGCCTCTTACTAAATACCCTGAACTGTCTACTTTCCAAAAAGGGTCGTCATTTTGGGAGGGGGGGGGGGGGGTATTTGTACTGTCTTGGCATTTTAGGGCCTCAAGAAACTAGACAGACAGTCAGAACATTATGATTAATCAATTTTCAAAAATATATACAATAGTTTGTTGAATCTATAACTTTCACACGGACTAAATAATATACAAGTATTTGTTTGTTTTTTTTTCACCAAAGAAATGTATCAGAATTAGAGTTGAGAGGACACCTCGATGTTCGGGTTCCGCGGGTTCGGCCGAACTTCGGAAAAAAGTCTGGGTTCGGGACCGAACTTGACCCGAACTTGACCCGAACTTGACCCCGAACTTCGAACCCCATTGAAGTCAATGGGGACCCAAACTTTTCTTTTCAATCAGTTTTTATTGAATTTCATAACATACAGTAAAGATGCAAATTACACATTGTATGCCGTTAAAATAAATTAACTCAGAATAGCACTTATATAATGTCAACTCAATTATCAATGAAGTGTTACAGAACAAGAATTACTGTTATTAAAATGCTACAAAACGCAATACATTCAATATAGAAATATAAGATCAATATAGTAACATAAGATCAAATAGAAGTATATGTCCTCTAGACACCCCCATGGGGACTACACTGTGTCTAAGAGGAGAACGTTGCCACAATAATAGAACTTATCCAGGAACCTGTGTCCATACTCTAGAACCCAGAGTCAAAAGTGTATATCAATCTGTTAGATATGAGTGTTACAAAAAGTTAGTAATAGTCGACCATTGTTCCCATGATACCCACTTGGTTTTTTCCTTGGGTAATTTACCCTCACTGGATGCCATCATTAATTCATAACTATAATGTAGGTTTACGGTATCTAAGAGGTGAGTGATAGAGGGAGTTGTATCTGACTTCCATAATCTGGTTATAGTTAACCTAGCTGCCAATAGGATATGTGTCGTCACATGACGAAATGAAAAGGGTATGTCTTCAATGGATAAATTCAGGATAGCTAGACCCGGAGACATTGGTATATCTATCTGGGATATATCTTTTAAGAGAAGAAAAACGGTTTTCCAGTATTCCTGTATGAGGGTACATTCCCAAAATATGTGGAATATGCTTCCTATGTTGGAATTACATCTCCAGCACTTATTAGATAATGTGGGATAGAATGTTGCCAAGCGAGAAGGCGTCAAATACCATCTAAGGGACAATTTTTGTGTGAGTTCCCACAACGCAGAGCTTTTCGTAGATTTGTATACACTTCGTGAAGCTTGTTCCCATTGTGATTCTGTATAAGTCGTTGCTAGATCATTTTCCCAGTGTGTATGTGGTGTGGATTTAGTAAATACACGCTTTTGGTTCAGGGTGTTGTATACAAGTGAAATACCCTTCTGTTTAGGAAATTCAAAGTGCAGGTATTTCCATATTACTGAAGAAACTGTATATAAGAGAGGTTTGATTTTGTTAAGGCATTTCAGAAGTTTGGAATATGCAATAAAGTCTGATTCAGGCAAGTGAAATTCATTTTGGAGGGTTGAAAAGGATTTTGGGTTTGAGTCATGAAATAGTTGATTTATGAATGAGATTTTTCGGTTAGACCAATGGGATGTAGATAATTCAGGTGAGATGTGGTTTAAGACTTCTATAGGTATCGGTATCTGTGTAGTAGTGGGTTCTTGATGGATAGTTTGGGTTAGAATTTTCCATGCTCTGACCGTGGCTATCATGGTAGGGGGAATCGCTTTTGGTATTTTAGCGTCTAATGGAGTGCTCAACAACCAATTTTTTAAACTAGGACGAAATAGTAAGGAAAGTTCTATATTGCACCAGTTTTTATTCGGATCTTGCTGAAACCACTCAGTTGCTTGAGCTATGATCGCTGCAGTGTGATAATCTGTAAAATCTATTGAACCTGATCCTCCCGCTAATTTGTGTATCCTAAGTATAGAATGAGCGCATCTAGGTTTTGTACCGTGCCAAATACATCGGTTGAGTATCGTTTGAAGTGACTTAAAGTAATATTTAGGAATAGGAATAGGAATGGTCCGAAACAGGTATAAAATTTGAGGTAAATGCATCATCTTGAACGCCGCTAATCTGCCAGACCATGTCAGTTCCATTTTAGCTAATTTCTGAGATTCAGTACGTAATTTATCTAAGAGAGGCTTGAAGTTTGATGAAAAGAGGAGTTTAGTGGTTCTAGTGAGTTGAATACCTAGGTAAGAAATGCTGTGTTCAGACCATGTGAAGGGGTATTGGGCTTGTAATAGTAATTTAGTGGTGGAATTCAATTTGAGATCTAGTATTTGTGATTTGGTGACATTTAGTTTGTAAAATGATATTCGTCCAAACCAATCTAAAACGTCTCGGGCTGCTGCTAAGGAGGAGGTAGGATTTGATAATATTAAAATCACATCATCAGCAAAAAGACTAATCTTATGAGTAGTGTTGCCAACAGTTATGCCTGAGATGTTCGAGTTTGTGCGTATGTGCTCAGCTAAAGGTTCTATAGTTAGATCAAAAATTAAGGGCGACAATGGGCAACCCTGACGGGTACCGTTCGAAATTTGGAATGGATGAGATATCATATTAGCCGAAAAAACTTGAGCAGCTGGGCAAGTATATAGTGCCATGATAGCATTATAAATATTGTCTTTAAACCCAAATTTCATGAGAACTTTCTGTAGATAGGTCCAGTGCACCCGATCAAATGCCTTCTCTGCATCTAAAGAAAGAAGCAGAGAAGGTGTTCCACTGGAATTTACGCAATGGATTAAGTCAATCATGCGACGCGTCGCGTCGGATGCTTGCCTCCCTTTAATAAATCCTGTTTGGTCTTTGTGAATCAGGTCTGGCATAATCTTCATTAAGCGTCTAGCAATAGTTTTGGCGTATATTTTTAAATCAAGGTTAAGTAAGGAGATTGGCCGGAAGTTTTGTGGGGCAGTCGGATCTTTTTCAGGTTTTGGGAGAGTGATAATTAATGCGTTTAGCGATTCTACAGGGAATTTGGAAGAATATGCAGCTTGGTTAAGAAATTTCAGCAAGTGTGGAATCAAATAGGTAGAGAATTGTTTGAAGTATTCCCCTGTAAGGCCATCCGGGCCTGGTGTTTTGTTACAAGGCAGTGATGAGATGGTAGCTAGAAGTTCTGGTGCTGAAAAAGGAGCATTTAAATAAGACAATTGTGTTTCTGTCAGAGTCGGTAAATTTATCTTATGGAGAAAGTCATCAATTTCCTCTGGGGATGGTTGGTGGGTTGTAGGGTCATTCTTGAGATTATATAGGTCACTATAGTAATCGCTAAAAGCATTCGCAATGTCTTGTGGATTAGATAGCTTCACTTTCGAGTGTGGGTGGAATAAGAAGGGAATTTTAGATTTAACTCTAGCCCCTTTGATACGTTGTGCTAATCTTTTTCCTGCCTTATTGGATGTGGAATAAGAGATGGCTTTGAATTTGCGTTGCATATGTTCGTATGTATGGAGAAGAAGCAGCCTGAGTTCCTGTCTAAGCGACATTAATTGTGCTAGTGTAGTGGGACATGCAGATGACTTATGGTCTGCCTCCAAATGAGCAATTTGGGAAGTAAGGGAGTCTATTTGTTGTGTTCTTTTTTTTTTTGTGAATGGAGCCCAGTTTTATAAGAACACCTCTCATTACCGCTTTATGCGCGTTCCACACCACGGCAGGATCCCCCACTGAATCAGCGTTTAATTCAAAATATTCTTTCAAATGAGTAGCAATTTCTTTGGAGTATGTAGCATGTTGTAATATGAAATTATTGGCTCTCCAGAGAAAAGAGTTCCGTTGAGGAGACGTATCATCAATAATTATCGAAATTGGGTTGTGGTCTGACCATGTCATGGTGTGGATAACAGAGGTAGTCACCTTTTGTAATAACAATTTATCAACAACAAACATGTCAATTCTGGAATACGACTTGTGTTGCGGGGAGAAATAAGTATAATCCCTCTCTGATCCATGGTGGCATCTCCAGACATCGTAAAGATCAGACGATGTCAGGATTTGCCCCAGGGGAGAGGGTCTTCTCTTATCCGCTGAAGTAGTGTCCATATAAATATCTGCAACCATATTAAAGTCTCCGCATACAAGGAGATATCCTTGTTGTAACTCTTTAATTTTGGTCAAAGTCTTTTTGACAAAATTTGCCTGTCTAGAATTGGGAGCATACAAGTTGAGTAAGGTATATTTAGTTCCATTAATCATACAGATTAAAATAAGAAAACGACCATTGGGGTCACCTATTTCTTTTATGAGGTGGAAGTCAGTGTCTTTCTTGATCGCTACAAGCACTCCTCTCTTCTTGGAAGAGAAATTAGAATAGAAAATATGGGGAAATTTGTTACTGCGACATAAAGTGGCTGAAAGTGGGGTCAAGTGTGTCTCTTGGACACATAAGATATCACTATCAAGCTTTTCAGCAGTATGCCACAAAGATTGTCTCTTTGCTGGGTGGTTGAGACCTTTGGCGTTCAAGGATACTATCGTGAATGGCATATTTCCTGTTGTGGCTAAGTGATGGATCGTGGGAGACTATAACACTTACAGTTTGCAGATATTTCTTGGTGTATACAGTAAATTCAGTTCCTTTCGGCTTATCAGGACACCTGGGTTCCGTAACTAGATGTATTTCTATAAAACCTGGAATGAAATTACAATTATATATAACAGCTATTTAAAAATATAGCAAAAGATATGAAAACAGGATGCGGCAGATTTGTGTCAAGCACAAAAAAAAAAAAGCAAAGAGTCAGCTTTTACTGCTGCAGTGTGGAACAGTTAATACCAAAGGCAAGTGAGATCAAACAAAATTCCTGGAGGGGACGCTATAAACGTAGTTAGCGGACCGCTCAGGAGCCAGATACTTCCATAGGTTGATGATTCCGGGATCTTTGATTGTAGTGATATGTTGAAGGACGTTTTGGAAGAAGCGAAGTTTCATCTTTGTGGTATTCCGGGATTATTCCCCATTCTTTCAAAAGCTTCAAACTATGGACTTTTTAGGCACAATACCAAATTTTTAAACAAAAAATATTTATTAACCACTTCAGCCCCGGACCAATTGGCAGCCAAAGGACCAGGCCCCTTTTTGCGATTCGGCACTGCGTCGATTTAACCGACAATTGTGCGGTCGTGCGACGTGGCTCCCAAAAAAAATTGGCGTCCTTTTTTCACACAAATAGAGCTTTCTTTTGGTGGTATTTGATCGCCACTGCGGTTTCTTATTTTTTGCGCTATAAAACAAAAATAGAGCGACAATTTTGAAAAAAATGCAATATTTTTTACTTTTTGCTATAATAAATAACCACCAAAAAATATATAAAAAAACATTTTTTTCCTCAGTTTAGGCCGATACGTATTCTTCTACATATTTTTGGTAAAAAAAAATCGCAATTAGCGATTATTGATTGGTTTGCACAAAAGTTATAGCGTTTACAAAATAGGGGATAGTTTTATAGCATTTTTATTAATATTTTTTTTTTTACTAGTAATGGCGGTGATCAGCGATTTTTATTGTGACTGCGACATTATGGCGGACACATCGGACATTTTTGACACATTTTTGGGACCATTTCCATTTATACAGCAATCAATGCTATTTAAATGCATTGATTCCTGTATAAATGACAGTTGTAGTGAAAGAGTTAACCACTAGGGGGAGGGTAGGGGTTATGGGCTGTGACGTGTGTGTGTTTTTTTTACATTAGGGGCGGGGCTGATGTCTGACGTCATTGATCGGCTTTCCCGATGACCGGGAACAGCCAATCAATGACAGGCAGAGTAGGAAGCGCGGGGAGAGGTTTGTTTACACATACCTCTCCCCGTTCTTCAGCTCCGTAACCCGATCGCGGGACACCAGCGGCGATCGGGTCCACTGGTCCCGTGGCCGGGGTCACGGAGCTCCCGACCGGGTCGCGAGCGCGCAGCTGGCGGCGCGCGTGCGACCCACGGGCAGGCATTTAAAGGGCCACGTACAGGTACGTCATTTTGCCTGCCCGTGCCATTCTTCTCACGTATATATGCAGTGGGCGGTCGGGAAGCGGTTAATAGAAACATATTTTTTTTTTTACAGATCTTTTAAAATCCCACAAATAGTAGTTATGACCATGTAACAAATGTTACCGCCACTGTAACAAAACCATGATTCTAATGGAGTCTAGAACGATATATTGCTTCACTTGGCGAGCATGCGTTGTTCGCCTGTGAAGCATGACGTGCCGGCGGGAGCTGTGGGCATGTCCGGGCCACGTTGCGTGACCATTGATTGGTGCGCGGGACCCGGATGCGCACGCAGCACTCGGGGGGCCGGGTAAAGAAAGCCCTACACATCTCCCCGCCTCACAGCAATCAGCTGTATTCTCAACAGCTGGTTGCATGGCGGGGAGACACACTCCCACTCAGTATCTGCATTAGCCAGTCTGAGGAGGAGGCGAGCGGAGAGACAGCAGCATACAGGTAATACAACTCTCATTTTTTCAAAACATATTTCATCTCAATTTTTGAAATGGAACTATTTCCTTTTTATTTATGGCATCCTCCCTTCACCCCCAATCCCCATCTGCATCATGACCGGTACTATGGCTTCTACCACCTGCAAGCCTAGGACTATTGATCAAGGATTTGCTTTCTTTTATCCAGCCTAGAAAGTAGTATAAAGCCCCCCCCTTCCTTTATCATACTTTTTATATTTTTATAATTTCACCTATGCATCTGCATACGTTTATAAGCAAAACAACCAAAACAACCAAAGACCCATTGGTATGGATTCATGTATAACAAATGACAATCTAGAAGGAATAAAAAAGATAAAGAACAAAATAACATAATATCTATGTATGATGATCCCTATATACTAAAGCCATAAGCTATACTTCCTAGCCATACTTTTCAGTCAATACTGTCTATATTAGGATACAGATATCTAGATCTTTAGGGAGGGCCACCATTGGTGACTACGATTTACTACTCTAGACATCTTTGACCATTTCTCCTCAGAGCCATCGGCCGAATTACTAAGGGCACCTAGACTAGTGGTGCAGCTAACCAAGACACACCAACAGGTAAAAAACATAGGCCACAAATATACGTTGTACATTCTGAGAGGAATCCTCTACTGCTTTGATATTTAATATACCCATATACCTATATATATTCATAACTGTTTTACCTCAATAGGGCTTTCATACTTATATCCGACCCCAGTGTGCCCTACAGGCGTCCTCTATCACCGCCTCACCGAGATAGATGCAACAACTCCAGCAATTAGAGTAATTTTGGGCATCCCTCATTCTCTTTTGGGATGCTCAATTCCCCTTAATCGATGGACATCTACTTCCTGCTAAAATATACCACCTAAGAAAACATAGGCGAAGAAGCTCCTCCTCCCAGCCATTGTTTTTAACTATACTGGAATGCCCCTATATACGGTATGTGAGTCTATGTTTTACTGTATGTATATTTCATATAAATTTCTTTGATTTTGTAATTGTTATTACATGTATTAAGGTTCACATTCTTGACAAACTACTTCATTACGATATTTTCTATATACAATAGGAATGTTGTTATACTCTCACCTCTGAAGAAGGAGGAAACCACTAATCTCCGAAACGCGCCAGGTGTGAGATAACGCTTACAACATACATTCATACTTTGTACTCTGTAAATCAAGTACTGTTTGAACATTTTCAAGTGTTTTTATATATTGTCACATATGTCAACCTTTTTATATAATTTTTGCAATAAACGTTTTTCTAATTTATACTATTTAGTTTTCAATCTGGGGTTAAACAGTTTTGATGCCTTAAAAGTCCAACCCATAGGGGATCCTCTCTCCCGGTTTTTCTAGAACGATATATTGTATTCATTCCATGGTACGGTCGAGATCCAAGAATATGGTTGAAGAACAGAATTGTGGTTCAATGATGTTATTCAAATAATGAAGATTGAGCTAATTGACTTTACCATGGAATGAATACAATATATCGTCCTAGTCTCCATTAGAACCATGGTTTTGTTACAGTAGCGGTAACTTTTGTTACAGGGTTATAACTACTATTTGTGGGATTTTAAAAGATCTGTAAAAAAAAAATGTGTTTATATTAATAAATATTTATTGTTTAAAAATGTTGTATTGTGCCTAAAAAGTCCATAGTCCCTCCTCCATTTAATCTCATTCTATACATAGGACGTGGCACCTTGCTACCTTTTTTTTGGTATCCACAGTACCAATCTGTGACAGGATACATAATATCAATTTATTCAACCCATGAGATTACTTCACTGTAGCTTATCCAGTGAGAAATGGACACTTATATTTGTTGGTTACTGCATTTTCAATCATTAACTCTTTCATTACCAATGGTAAAACAAACCTTAACTCCCAGATCAAATTTTCCAACTTTGACATGTGTTAGTAAAACTGTACATATCATCACAACAACTTGGGTGGATTATACCTTGTGTTTTTTTTGTTTTTTTCATGACAAATTGGGTTATCCAGTGCCATCTTAAGAGCATTATAGGCCCCCGGGCAATACAGTGCACTGGGGCCCTTTCTACACAATCACGCGCGATTGCACATCAAAAGCAATTTTACTGTGCCTTTGAATTCAGCCTCACTGTGCCCACCATTGCAGCTTCACTGTGCCCACCATTGCAGCCTCACTGTGCCCGCCATTGCAGCCTCACTGTGCCCACCATTGCAGCCTCACTGTGCCCACCATTGCAGCCTCACTGTGCCCACCATTGCAGTCTCACTGTGCCCACCATTGCAGCCTCACTGTGCCCACCATTGCAGCCTCACTGTGCCCACCATTGCAGCCTCACTGTGCCCACCATTGCAGTCTCACTGTGCCCACCAATGCAGTCTCACTGTGCCCACCAATGCAGTCTCACTGTGCCCACCAATGCAGTCTCACTGTGCCCACCAATGCAGTCTCACTATGCCCACCATTGCAGTCTTACTGTTCCCACCAATGCAGTCTTACTGTGCCCACCAATGCAGTCTCACTGTGCCCACCAATGCAGTCTCACTGTGCCCAAAATTGCAACATCACTGTGCCAATTAATACAGACTCATCATCGCCTGGTAACACACACACATACAGCGGGCATCGCCTCATGTGTATCACGGAGCTGGCTGGGTCTGTGTTCGGCGGCCGCGCTGTAACAAGGTCCCACCCCCTGTCCCTTTCGTGTGATAGGCGGAACCAGGGGCATTGCTAGGTGTGAAAAAGACCAGGGGCTTCAGCCGAAGTCCAAGGCCGGTGGTGGCGCACCAGTGCCCATCCATGCTGACCACTAAACTGACCTACCAGACCCCTACATTACATTCCCTCTCCTGACACATACACGGATCCCTCTCCTGACACATACACGGATCCCTCTCCTGACACATACACGGATCCCTCTCCTGACACATACACGGATCCCTCTCCTGACACATACATTGAATAGCTCAGCCATAAGATGGAATATTGCATAGAGGATTGTGTATGAGGGCCACCTGAACAATGTCCTCAGAGAGATGCTGCAGATAAAGGTTTGACCATGGCACAGTGAACCAGCCCAATGGCTCAGACCTGTAACAGCCAATGAAGGCTTAAATTATGCATTTGCTGCTGCAGCACCCCTACACAGAGACATACCGGGTACGCAGGGAGGGTCACATAAATCAAAGAAAAGTACCCAGAGCACCAGCTGCAAGAAGAGAAATTAATAATGGCACACCTATGTATACTTCAATAGATGGTGACTGTACCTACCTAAATTTATTGTTCAAAAAGTACACGTGACCATTGGTGAATGGGCTGGTAATATAAAAAAAAAAAAACGTATGCTCAAAAATTGTCTACATACAGTCACTCCTCACTATGCTTAGGTATAAGCAGACTAGGAATTGAATAGAAGGTAAGTGGCTGCAGAGCAGTTAAGTGGCAGCAAGTGAAGAGTTAACATAACTTCTCTGCAGAGCACAGTATATGCAGCCTAGGCATGCTAACATACATTAGACTTATGGCAGAAGCAGGAAGTATCAACAGGCTTCATTGTGGGAAACAGCACATCATATACACACTTATATACACACACACACATACAGCACAGTAAACTGACCTGCTGAACTTCTGTGTAGACCCCTCACCCCTGGCATTCTCTGCTACACATGGGGGAGGGGGCATGACTGAGCTGAGACTGAAGGGGCAGATTTCTTTCTTTAGTGAGTGAATGCAGCCAGCAAGAGCCAGGAGGAGAGATCAGTGAGTGAAATCACAGGGCAGCTCTAAAGGGCTCTGCAATCACTTGTGCTGCCGAAGGGACTGGACTGGAGCCTCCAGCCTGGAGGTGTTAAAGGAAGCACAGCTCGATGTGCTCTAGACTGGCTACCATGTGACAGACAGACCCCCCCCTTCTCACTCTGCCTCCACTGAACTTGTGTAGCCGTTGTCCCAGCCCGCTCTTACCTTACATTTTCAACTTGTAGCCATGAGAAGGGGGGCGGAGCTGGGAGAGAGAGACACTCTGATCAGCGGATGTGGGGCCTCGCCCATCCCCGACATCAGCACTTAGATTTGACAGCTCCACTCTCACTGCTTCCTCACTCCCCTGCTTGCCCACCAATCACTGGATGGTTACACTGGGGGCATAAGAAATAGGAGACCCTGGGCTTTTTGGGGACGCTGGGCAGGTGGGGCCCCTGAGGCATGTGGGGCCCCCGGGCAATTGCCCAGCGTGCCCATGCGAAAAGACGGCCCTGGGGTTATCATTTGGTGGCAAATCTCCTATCATTTTATATTCAAAAGCAAACTGGCCTAAAATAGTAATACTATATATATATATATATATATTTTTTTTTTTTTTTTTATATTTTTTGCTATTAACATACCTCCTCAACATAGAATGACACTAAATAAATTCTCCTGCTTCTGGCAATCACAGTGATACCACATATGTGTATGTTAATTGTTGTTTGTACCCGTAGTACAGCCCAGAAACAACTGTGAACATTTTGCTTTTGTTTTATCCATTCTACAACATACTGACACTGATACTAATATTAAAAATATTTTTTTTTTTAAATACAACCTAAAATATGCTGACCAGACCTTTGATCTTCGACCCTGACCTTTGCCCCTTACCTTGACCAAAGCATTAACCCTTACACTGACCTAGATCAAACCTTAAGACCTTTTCTTAATTAAAAAATATATATTTTTCTACACACTTTTGTTTGTTTTCATCTTTCTCTCCATTCAGAAGAGAAAGATTGTAAGCTCTAACAAAGCAGGGCCCTCTGATTCCTCTTGTACCTACTTGAGTTGTAACTGTAATGTCTGCCTTCAACTTGTAAAGCAATACACAAACTCTTGGCGCTATATAAATCCTGTATAATAATATTAAACTAAAAACAAACGCAAGAGTGGGCTACACAATGACTGATCACTGTGACAGCCAATCAGAGACTATCAAAGCAATCAGGTGACCTGGAATCGAGAGTCACAGGTCCTGTTCCTTAGTGTGAGACCCAAGCAAAATTGGGGGATAACCTAATATAAACTATGCAATGTTATTTATTTTAGGTTGTAAAAAGTACAAAGAATTGTCCGGGTTTGAATGAATGGACTTTGCTTATGGATGCTGCATTTTGCATTAAACTGAGTGCTACTGAAATGTAGGAAATTAAATGTGAAATGTAGTAGGAGCTGACCTACTTTGTCTGCAAGCAATTTAACAGAATCTGCTACATATAGAGAAATAGAAGCATACCAGGTAAAATGCAGAATCAAATTAATCATCCACATCACATCTAAAGCCAACGAAAATCTGCAGAATTGCAAGCAATTAAAACCTGCTTTAAGAGCATGTCCAACACAAAAACACCATAAAAAATATTTACAATTCAGGATTAATGAGGAAATCTTCTGAAAGCTTCCATTGTAACTGTTTAGTTTTTAAGGGTATTATTTAAACTTAAAATTGAAAGAGAAACAAAAAAAAATATTAAAGAGTACTTTTTGTTAAAAAAATAGATATATAGATATATAGATATATATCTATATATCTATATATTATAACATAGTCAAATATGTAGACAGTTGTAAATGTTGCCTCCCTAAATGCTTCTCTGCTCTTGTGTGTGGCTTTTATAAAGAAACATAAAGAATTGCATGAAGCCACTGGGAATCTGTGCTCAGTGATATTTTCATGGGATTTATGACCTATAAAACTCAGAGAAAATATTTATGACCATAGAGATCAGAGATTAGCAATTAGCTTGTTCAAAAGAGTTTTAAGAAGAATATACAGATTATTATTAAAAATAAAACGTTCTTTCTTCCATTTCCCGGGTCTGTATATGTAAAGTTATCTAATAATTTTACAGTGGCATATTGTTGTGCAATAATAATGATAGTACTACTAATAATAAGAATAATAATGGGGTGTGTCCAAGATGGCGCTGTTCATACACGCTTTAGACACTGTCCGTGTATTCTGATATTGGAAAAACATTGCAAATTTTTTTTATTTTGCTGTGTTTTTTTTTCCCACTAGCATTTTCTGCGTGTTCATACACGCTTTAGACACTGTCCGTGTATTCTGATATTGGAAAAACATTGCAAAAAAATGTAATTTTGCTGTGTTTTTTTTTTTTTCCTAATAGCATTTTCTGCGTGTTCATAAACGCTTTAGACACTATCCGTGTATTCTGATATTGGAAAAATATTGCAAAAAAAATAAATTTTGCAGTGTTTTTTTTTTTCCCAATAGCATTTTCTGCGTGTTCATAAACGCTTTAGACACTATCCGTGTATTCTGATATTGGAAAAACATTGCAAAAAAATTTAATTTTGCAGTGTTTTTTTTTTTTTTTCCCAATAGCATTTTCTGCGTGTTCATAAACGCTTTAGACACTATCCGTGTATTCTGATATTGGAAAAACATTGCAAAAAAATTAAATTTTGCAGTGTTTTTTTTTTCCCAATAGCATTTTCTGCGTGTTCATAAACGCTTTAGACACTATCCGTGTATTCTGATATTGGAAAAACATTGCAAAAAAATTAAATTTTGCAGTGTTTTTTTTTCCCAATAGCATTTTCTGCATGTTCATAAACGCTTTATACACTATCCGTGTATTCTGATATTGACAAAAACACCCATTTAGGGCGAGATCATAAATTTTGAAAATATGAGGAGATCATCAAAAAGGGGGCGTGGCCCGGGTCGTGGTGCTGCTGGTGGCGCTCCTGTTGCAGGGAGAGGACGTAGTCGATCTGTGCCAGCTACACGCACTAGTGAAATACCTTCCTCAGGTGCGAGTAGGCGATAGAGCCTGCAGCGGTATTTTGGCGCGCCTAATGAGGCTGTACGAATGTTGAGGCCAGGACAAGTACAGGCGATAGTAGATTGGGTTGCTGACAGTGCCTCCGGTTCCTTCACATTGTCTCCCACCCAGTCTCCTGATGAAAGTTCAGAGTTGGCACCTGCAGCCGATGTCCATCAGTCTTTCACCTCACCCCCTTGCAAATCAGCCAATCAGTCTGAGCCCCAAACCAGGCAGCAGTCTCTTCTGCTTTTTGATGACTCTGTTAGCAGGGTTTACCAGGGCCATCCACCTAGCCCTGCCCCAGAAGTGGAAGAGATTGTGTGCACTGATGCCCAACCACTTATGTTTCATGATGAGTACATGGGAGGACCATCGCAGCACGTCTCAGATGATGGCGAAACACAGGTGCCAACTGCTGCTGATTTCGCCATTGTGAAGACCGACAAGGAGGGCAGGGGTGAAGACTGGGTGGAAGATGATGTGGAGGACAATGAGGTCCTTGACCCCACATGTAATCAACGTCATGCAGGTGACCAGTGTGGTTCGGAGGAAGAGGCGGTGGCCGCACAGAGCCACCAGCACAGCAGAAGAGGGAGCAGGGTGCAAAAGCGGAGCGTCCGTCCCCTAGACAGTATGTCTGCTACTGCCCAACGCAGCAAGGGACCGAGCACACCAAAGCCAGGTCCAAGGAGTTCCCTAGCATGGCAGTTCTTCAGACAATGTCCTGATGACAAGACAAGAGTGGTTTGCAAGCTGTGCAATCAGAGCTTGAAGCGAGGCATAAACGTTCTCAACCTGAGCACAACCTGCATGACCAGGCATCTAAGTGCAAAGCACGAGATGCAGTGGAGTAGACACCTCAAAAACCAAGAAAGGTCTCTGGCTCCTCCTGCTTCCTCTTCTGCTGCAGTCACGGCCTCTTCATCCACCTCTGTAGTGACAGTGACACCTGCCAACCCACAAACAGAGGATCTGCCAGCAACACTACCACCTGGGTCACCAACCATCTCCACAATGTCCCATGGAAGCGTTCAGCTCTCTATTTCCCAAACACTGGAGCGGAAGAGGAAGTACCCCCCTAGCCACCCGCGATCCCTGGCCCTGAATGCCAGCATTTCAAAATTGCTCGCCTTTGAAATGCTGTCATTCCGTCTGGTGTAGACGCAGAGTTTTAAGAGGCTGATGTCATTGGCTGTCCCGCAGTACGTCGTGCCGAGCCGCCACTACTTTTCCAGACAAGCTATCCCTTCCCTGCACAACCAAGTGGGGGACAAAATCAGGTGTGCACTGCGCAACGCCAACTGTGGCAAGGTCCACCTAACTACGGATGCGTGGACCAGTAAGCACGGTCAGGAACGTTATATCTCCCTAACAGCACACTGGGTAAATGTAGTGGCGGCTGGGCCTGAGGCGGATAGCAGTTTGGCGCATGTCCTTCCACCCCCGAGGATTGCAGGGCACTTCAGTTTTCCTCCTGTTGCTAACTCCTCCTACTCCGCTTCCTCATCCTCTACCGCCTCCTCATCCGGTCAGCGTAACACCTTCACCACCAACTTCAGCACAGCCAGGGCTAAACGACAGCAGGCAGTTTTAAAACTTTCCTGTTTGGGGGAAAAACCCCACACCGCGCAGGAGTTGTGGAGGGACATGGAACAACAGACCGATGAATGGTTGGTGGCAGTCCGGCCTGGTGGTGTGCGATAATGGGCGAAATCTCGTAGCATCTCTGGGCCTAGGCGGTTTGACGCACATCCCTTGCCTGGCGCATGTGCTGAACTTGGTGGTCCAGAGGTTCCTTAAGAATTACCCCGATATGCCAGAGCTGCTGCAGAAAGTGCGGGCCGTCTGTGCGCACTTTCGGCATTCTCACCCTGCTGCTGCTCGCCTGTCAGCGCTGCAGCGTAACTTCGGCCTTCCCGCTCACCGTCTCATATGTGATGTGCCCACAAGGTGGAACTCCACCTTGCACATGCTTGCCAGACTGTGCGAGCAGCAACAGGCGATAGTGGAGTTTCAGCTGCAGCACGCACGCGTGAGTCTCTCTGCAGAACAGCACGACTTCACCGCCAATAACTGGGCCTCCATGCGAGACCTGTGTGCCTTGTTGCGCTGTTTCGAGTACTCCACCAACATGGCCGGTGCCGATGACGCCGTTCTCAGCGTTACTATCCCAGTTCTATGCCTCCTTGAAAAAACGCTTCAGGCGATGATGGAAGAGGATGTGGCACAGGAGGAGGAGGAGGAGGAAGAGGGTTAATTTCCAAGGCTTTCAGGGCAGTCATTTACAAGTGGCTACGAGGGTGGGTTCCTGCACCAACAAGCGCCAGGTACACAATTGTCCGGCAGTTCTGGAGGATGACGAGTTGGAGGATGAGGAGGAGATGGAGGAGGAGGAACCATGTTCACAGCAGGGTGGCACCTAGACCAGCTCATGTCCATCACTGGTGCGTGGCTGGGGGGATACAGAGGACACAGATGATACACCTCCCACAGAGGACAACTTTTCGTTGCCTCTGGGCAGCCTGGCACACATGAGCGATTACATGCTGCAGTGTCTCCGCAACGACTGCCGAGTTTCCCACATTTTAACTGGTGCTGATTATTGGGTGGCCACCCTGCTGGATCCCCGTTACAAGGACAACGTGCCATCCTTAATTACCTCACTGGAGCGTGATCGTAAGATGCGCGAGTACAAGCGCACGCTGGTAGACGCACTGCTGGTGGCATTCCCACTTGGCAGCGGGGGTACGGTGGAAGCACAAGGCGAAGGCAGAGGAGAAGGAAGAGGTCGCCAACGCAGCCGGGGCACCGCCAGCACCTCGGAAGGCAGGGTTAGCATGGCCGAAATGTGGAAAAGCTTTGTCAGCACGCCACAACAACCAGCACCACCATCTGAGATGGAACGTCTTAGCAGGAGGCAGCATTTCACCAACATGGTGGAGCAGTATGTGTGCACACGCCTACACGTACTGAATGAAGGGTCTGCCCCCTTCAACTTCTGGGTCTCCAAATTGGGCACATGGCCTGAGCTTGCCCTTTACGCCTTGGAGGTGCTGGCCTGCCCTGCAGCCAGTGTATTATCTGAAAGTGTATTTAGCACGGCAGGGGGCGTTATCACAGACAAGCGCAGCCGCCTGTCCAGAGCCAATGTGGACAAGCTCACGTTCATTAAAATGAACCAGGCATGGATGCCACAGGACTTGTCCGTACCTTGTGCAGAATAGACACATATACCGGTGTTCTGACGAAAACTGTCTTGCTATCGGATAGTGTCCGGCCACTTACTGCGCAGGTGCAGTGCTTGCGCAGTACGGAGGACAAGGAGATTCACAAAATCTCCAAAGATGAACGTCGCCTGCGCAGTGAGTGCAGGTTCAAGCCCGACCATCCAAGTGGACATACGGTAGCACATAGTAACAGGGCCCCTCACGGGCTCGCTTGGCTAGGCTTCAACCTCGGATGATGTGGCTTGAACCTGGAGTCACCGCGCATCGTCTTCGGAGAGTTTCAAAATCCCCTTGTCCTACATACTGAGCAAGCGCAGTACAGGGCGGATACTATGCGACGGGGGACAGAATTCAGCACATCATTCACCACTAGCCTTGTTGTATTTTTGAACCAGTGTTGGCTACCTCGTCCTCCTCCACCGCCGCTTCCAC